>VDFB02057643.1:0-47149 GCA_007258455.2 Sequoia sempervirens
ACGCTACAAACACTATGTTGGACAAGAACAAGAAAAACATGAACATGCAAGAGAAAATCACCAACCACAAGCATAACGATCTATGTAGACGTGCAACAAAGATAGAGCATGATCTAGAAACATCCACAAGCATCACGAATCACAAGAGAAGCATTTGCAACAACTACACTAACTGAAATAGCATCATCTTCAATCAGGAACACTGACTGAAGCAACAAAAAAATTGTCAAAATGAGAATCTTCATAACTCGATCAAATCTTCACGTGGATCTCTGAAACTCGGCATGGATAAACTAGATACACTCAGCAACAAACCCTTTATTCCACAACCTTTGATCAACAATGTACAAAAATAACTGACATACTAAACTTCACTTCACCACTGACAACCTACAACTCATTTATTACAATTTTCTCAATATCCTCGACATATACAACTTCAAATGCATTAATGCTAATAGTGTTGACATGAATGACAACCACATATCAGCAACACAACCACAACATCCAATATTTTTCATGTGTATGATGTTGTGATTTCAATTTTTTTATCTGCATTTCATGTTTAATCAATCTAACAGAATAAGGACTTAATGATTTCTTGTGGATCTGATTAATGTTGAGGATTTTGAAGGTTTAATTTGCTACAATTGATTCAACCCCTCTCAATTGTCTTGTTCATTTCAACAAAACTTTCTACTGCATATAAGTTACTATATTTCTGAAACAAGAGTCATACCAATCATCGTTCATAGAATTTTACTATGTAAGAGGAACAACGCCATTTCTTTTAATTGTTATTAGAATAATACCCTTGTTTTCTCATAATAAAGTCACATGAATATAAATGAAATCACATTGATAACTTTATCATTGAATACAATTCCTTTAACAAGTATCACTTATAATGCTCATATTTTATCAAAATGCACTTTCAAGAAGACATTTAACTTTTCAACCATCACACTCATATCATGCCACACTCTAATAATCTATTAAATTACTTGAATAAAATTACACGAGCATATATCAACACATATTAACATCCTTGGATACATGTCAAAAATCCCTTTGCACGAAAAACATCACTTGTGATGTTAGAAACTATTTTTGTGCCCTTATCTCAAAGAATAACTATCTTTATCAAATGGTTCACATATATACCATATATCATTCACTTGATTAGGCTCACACAATGGGGTTTATGAGGATGGACATGCATAGATACCATAATCATAAGGAAATATGGTCTTAGGGTTCCTTCTCTAAGGACCCCTCCATACATTTCCTTGTACCTAATTTTCATTTGTGTAAGGGGGTTAGCCTCTTAAAATAGATATTCACAAAGTAACTCACACAAAATTAGGGGGAATGGATTACAACTATCCCATATCAGTCCCATTTGCAACCCCCATCCTCAAAATAAAATTCCCTAGCACATCTATTCCCCTATACATCTTTCCAAGGATCCCTTGTGGATATGGCAGTTTTACAAATGTCACATTATAACACTTATGCCAACAGTTATAAACATGTAAAATACCTCAAATGAAATTCATCAATGCATAGGTTTAACCCCAAAAGTCAAATAAAATACTCATAAGAAGAAATTGTAAAACAAAACTAGCATCAAAAGAAGTGCCAATGCAACAATTTAATTAAAACCAAAACTAAACAAGTCTTTGAGGTGAAAGATTTCTTTGGAAATTTCAAATGGCTAACTAGCACAAGCAATTTAAAGAAAATTTTAACACTGTTGGCATAAAATATAAATAGAAATAAGTTTATACTTATAAAAATTTGCACATTACATCCACTATGTGTCTTGACTAAACCACCTGAGGATAGGAGGGGAATGGTGGTCTCAAACCACAAAATATAATATCATGTTGTATCATGGTGCTCAAATTCCATATCAGTGAAGTATCCAATATTTGTATGCACAAGTGGGATCAGATCCCCATCACTATGGTACATAGAATTCCATCCTCTACCCATGGGTTATAAATATCAAGAAATAGGTTTGCACTATGAACCAATGAGTGTGGTTCTAATGTGTGGGGGAGTAGGTTAGGGACAATGACAAGGGAAACCATAGAGCTCTCGTTGGTTGTCCTCTTCTCTCTCAAAACTTATTTACACTAGAAAGCTCTCAATCTCATAGGGGAGCCATATGCTAGGGGTACACATTTAACATAAGAACAAGACTTACACAAAGGAGATATCACATTTTATTTAGTAGGCACACGTTCACACATAACATGTTTACTTCATTTCACAACTAGATTACACAAAAGAAAATTACAAAGTGTGCATATAGAGGATCGTGCTCGACGTCCACTCACCCTTATCCCAAGTCAGATACCCTATATCATATACTTGAGGCACAATGCATTTATTAGTTTAATTTCACATATCACAAAAGAATACATTTTATAGAATCCACCACATGTCAACCCACAATATTGTGTCCCACTTTTTGGCCAAGTTGGACATTAATATCAACATTTTTTATAAAATTTCTCATTATTAAACCTATAGAAGCTAAACCATTAATAATTTGGAGATGATCTAAAGTAGTGAATTTTGAGTATTTGTGTGTAGATTTTAAATATATACTTTTAATAAAAAATAAAAATAAATTGTGAATTTTTTACATAAATTTTAATAACATATTTTTTATAGTAAGCGACATTTATAAAATGTAATGTTTATGTCATCATGCATAACTTTTTATATTGAAAGGATAACATTATAATTTTTAAAATATATATTTTTAATATCAATATCTAGTGCATGGATATTTTTTCATAATTGTTTATTGCATAGTGTTTTTTAATTAGTTTTTGAAGTGAAAGTAATTATAATCAGGACATAGGTGTATGTCGTCATGCATAACTTATTTTGTATGTATTGATTTTTTTTTATGAAACAAGAACATCAATACCTAGTGCAAGCATACTTTTTAGAATTTTTTCTCTATTTTTCTATTTTTTCACATGTGCGAAATAAATACATTGATGTTTACTGAAAAAACAACATTCACAAGAAATAAAATTAAAATATTTAACATTATACTTTTTGGAAAGCTTATAATAAGAGCTACATAATTAAAAAACATAATTTCTAAATGACTTTATTTAATCCCTCAAAAGGTAAAGAAAAAGTGGCTTTTTGCCAACATTTTGATAGGTGCAAAGGAGAAACCATTGTGGGTATGTTTTAAGACTAGAGGGGTTCTATCCAAGGGGATTTGATCTAAGGGGGTCTTATCTAATCCTCTTCAATTAAAAACCTTTAGATAGAATTCCTCAAGGCTTAAATCATTATTTTTTCTAAAAATATGTGATTTTAAGCAAAAATTAGGATGTCCCAGTTTGGGACCCATTATTGTGGGATGACCCCCACACGATAGCACAAAATAAATATGCCCACTCACACTTCATTAGCTTTAAAAAAATAGTTTTGCTTCTCAATTTGTTGATATCTACTCACTTTACATAAGTAAAATAAATTGCTAGATAATGCACAATTGTAACTTAGGTATTACTCCATCAACTTATAATTAGCAACACATGGTATATAATACTTCTTATCTTATTGTATAAATGGTCAAGGTTGGTTTTCTATATTTATCCATGCTTTGTTTCCTCTTTTATTCAACTAGATTTGTTATGTTTACTTATGTATCTATGGATACATAAATTCCTCGAGCTCCCTATGGGTGGTTTTGTTTTTGCTAAGTACTGGCCCACGCCTTAATTGTTTGGACATCATCGGCCCCCTTTTTGAAGAGTTTCATCTATTTTTTCCACATGTCCGACGGGAAGTCTTCACATTGATTGCTTCCTTCGCTCTCCTACCAGCTCCTTCCATGCTTCCATGTGTTGTCACCACGGGCTCTTAAAGACTACTTCCCTTCACTTTGAAGTTGGGCCCTGTTTGCATGCCACGTAGCTTTCATCTGCATACATTTTTTGGCAGACCCCACAGTCTGTGTCGATAGTAAAGAATGCCTCCATGTGTCTTCACTGCACAGTCTTTCAATGCAAGGAGGAGGAATAAACAAGTGGGCCCTGACCTATTGCCACATGTCTCTCTTATGGGGACTTCATTGAAGGGAAGGTGATAGCGAGTTGCGTGCCCCACCAAGCTATCGCGTGTCTTAATTGCCTTCATGGTTGAGCAACACTTGTCTGCACAGAGTTTTTATGGGACCACTGCCATCATTAGCAAGGGATGCACCTGGTTGGGGAGTGATTGTGTTCAATGGCTCGAATCTTTTCTGTTGCAACGGCCAAAGGGAATCATTGTTGCAAGCATCATTGCTCGAGATACAAAATATTTTCTATTATTGGCCCACCAAACGATGGGATTGTTAGCTATATATACGGCTTCTTCCTTCTGAAATGGAATTTGGAAGATACAAAAAAAATAGGGAAAGACACCAGGCCTTTAGTATTGCTTTTAGATTATTATATGAGACTCTTAGACTGTGCCATTGTTTGGCCTTTCTATTTTTCTTAAGCTATTTGATAAAACATTATACTGTGTCATTATTGTCCTAAATTATTTTTTTGCAAAACTTATATGATTTTAATACAAATTTGTTAGTTTAGATCATGTCTTTGACTCCTCTTTTCAGTGAATGTGTATGAGAATTATTTTATGTCATTGAATGAATTATTCAGGCTTCTATCTTTAAGTTTTGTTATTCTAGGACATAGCAGATTGTTGAATGGGCCCTTAAATCGCATCCAAAAGATAGATTTATCGTGCCTTATATCTAAATCTTGGCGCATCGCCTTAGTTAGATCTTTATTTTTTATATTTTCTTTCTTTTTCCATTCCAATACCCCAATTACATAAGAATCCAGCTTCTTTAAAAACCCATAGGTCACTCAGTTTAGCGCAATTGGTCCCCCCATTAACAGAGTTTCCCATAAAGGTTGTTACCTTGTCAATTTTTGGCATCAACGGTTTCTTTTTTCTAGCATGCCCGGTGGGACTGCTTAAATAAACCTAAATTTAAAGAGGGTGTATGAGCCATTGGCCTATTACTAGATCCCAAACAGTGAATAATCTTGGTTTGCTAGTGCTACCACTAGGAATAGTACAAGTCGCGACCCAAATTGTGAACATTTTGCTTCCTCTACCCCTTCCACTAGCCATGTTTCCCACTGCTAACAGAAATTATATGGCATGGGATTCTGGAAGTCCCCTCATAGCACTAGTAGCACCCGCCATTTGGGCCCCTATCCCGGTCTTCATTTTAAAAGCTATACCTAAGTTCACCAGAGATGGCTCAAAAACACCATTTGAACATCTGCAAGATGTGGTAGACGTGTGTTTGGTGCATAGAATCACCACCCAAAATGTGGCGCTAAGGCTGCTTGCAGCCTCTTTCAAGGGAAAAGCGCTAGATTGGTACTGCACTCTGTAGGCTTATACTATTGGTACATGGGACTAGCTCGGAGACCCTTTCTATGAAAGATTCTCTAATGATGGAGACAGGTCTTCACAATATCATTAGCTTGAAATCATAAAGTGGGCCCCACACGAAGCCATGACTGACTTCAACACCCAATTCCACATAAATTGGCAAAGAATCCAAGTTGCTATATGCTCGCTCGTCGAGCTGGCATTCATGTTCTACTTGAAATCTATCAACGTCGAAATCTCGATGAAGATCCAGTCTTTCGGTGGAACCACTCTATGGAATGCATACATCGCAGTCAAAGCAGAGACCAATTTGATAGATGCTGGAAGTTGCCACCTCAGCCCATCATGCATATATTTCCTGAGATATCAATTCTTGCTCAGGAAGTAGCATCTACCAATGCATCATCTCCTTCTCAATCTATGTACACATATCTGAGGGCCCCACAGAACGTCACTTCTACATCCAGATCTTCAAAGGATGATATAAGCGACGTCAAGGAGATGTTGTAGGCTATGGCCAATGAAATAATCATCATCAAGTGAAACTAGGTCACCCCTCCAAAGCCAACCTATCAAAATTATCAAGGTGGAATATCTTCTTACCAGCAAAACCAGTTCCAAGGAGGCTCATGCACAAATCCATAGGCACAAATAACTAATAAAATAGTACCTTTGTCTTCTTCGTTGCAGAGCGCTAACCCAAGCTCAAGTAGAGAGCTAACAACAGGAAAAAATAATCTAGTAGATGACATCAACCCCTAGTGCTTCCCTTGTGGCGACACACATATTCCCTAAAATTTCTCGTGTGGCAATCTACAACAAAAGGTGGTGGAACAGCGCAACCAAGGCACGATGTCAGACCATGGAGGTTATGTATATGCCTCTCTGCAAATGGAAAACATGATACTTACCGTGCAAATGCAAGGGATGTCCTTGGAGAAAGAAATGGATATTTCTCCCAATCACGCACTCTTCTCATGGATGGAAGAAGAAGAGGCAGTGTTTTCCAATGATGCATTCACATCAAAAACCCTGCAAGTGCAGTCTGATTATAACACTCGCTCAAAGAAGAGATTCATGGGTGAACCAGTCATCCTGCAACCAGTCAGTCCACAGCCCAAAAGTGCTTCCGACCAGACACCCAATACCTCCGTAGTGACACAACATTGTTTGTTGCGAAGGGAAAGTGTTGTAACCAAAGCTAAGGAGTAGAAGCCTCCAAATTCGCCACCGTTTAATGTGGTGGAACAATTGAAAAAATCATTTGCTAATGTGTCTCTTTGGGATATATTAGCCATTTCGAAGCAAAAAACATTACTACAGAAGGCTCTTCGAGAGGATCCAATCATTGAGCCAATAGAGCAATCGCTCAAGGGAAAGGCCATTGATCCATGACCTCTTGCCAAAGTTCTCACAAATAGTACAAAGGAAGTCTCTACTGAGGTTAGAGATAAGCCTAAACCGAAACCTTTCTTCCTAACCCTTATTGTGGCAAAGAAATTACTACATAATGCCATGATTGACTTCGGCGCTAGCACTACAGTCATGCCCAAGAAGATAGTTGAAGCCCTAGGACTTAGCTATGAGCCTTTAAAGAGGGGGATTATGCAGCTTGATGGGAACAAAGTTAAAACCATTGGTGTCATCAAGGACCTCTCTTTGACTTTATTCTCCTGCCCTAGCATCATAGTTTTGCAAGATACAGTGATCATAGATGTTCCCCCCATGTTTGGTCTCTACCTATCCTAAGAATTCACTTCAAAGATAGGTGGATATCTTTTTCTGGACTGGTCACACTTAATCCTAAGGACAAAGCATGGGGCTAAAATGAAAATAGTGTCTGAAACTCTACATTCGGAACATGTGGCTGATGAAGCCATGATCAACTTTGAGGTTGATCATACCTCTTTCACCAAGGAGGAAACATATTGCACTGAGTTGCTAGAAGATGAAAAAGTGACCGAGATCGGATCAATAAAGAAGAAGTTCTCTTGAGAAAATATATAGACGTTGATCCTTTCGAAAACTATCACGCTACTGAGTTGGGCACCTATGTCATCTACGATGTAGATCAAGTACTTCTAAAGGTCGTAAAGGAACCTGAGAGTGACAAAACTTTAGAGCTATGGGTGTTGCACTTTGATGGAGAAAGATGCAAAGTGGGTGTAAGGATCGGGATATTTTTTATATCCCCGCATAATAAAAAGACACTTTGATCTTTCTGCTTCCAATTCGCTTGTTCAAACAATGAAGCTGAATATGAAGGCCTAGTGCAAAGCCTAAGCCTGGCAGAGCGAATGGGAATCAAGCAATTAATGGTGCTCGAAGATTCTGAACTAGTAGTAAACCATGTCTAAGGGGTCTCTGCTACAAATAATGTTTGCATGCGATCATATAGACATAGAGTCTGGGACCTGATCGAAGGTTTTAAAGCCTTCAACATCTAGACATTTCCCCGAGAATAGAATATTGATGCGGATTGGATGGCGACAATCGGATCTCAATTTGACCCTGCCTTTGACCTAATTCATAACAAACATTTTTTACGAGTGATAGTCTAACCGGCGATTCCAGATAATGATCAGAGCTGGCAGGTATTTAACAATGATGAACACATCACCTCATTCATCCAATAGTCGGGAGAGTTTACTAACCAACTCCAACCGAAGATTGTCGAGGCCTATGACAAACAAATCATTCAACTAAGATCCAAAAGCTTCTGAAGGGACCAGACACCCTCGAAAACCTGTTCAATTATGACGATGTAAGAAATGATAAAAGAAATTTTGTAATAGACAAAAGCGACTATGCGAACCTTTAGGTCGGAGATGAAAGAAAGCTCAAGATCAAGAAGGACGTTCCACATCATGATAAAGAAAGGCTCATCAACTTTTGCAAGAAATATCGAGTAGTGGCCTAGTCATATGATGACCTTAAGGGGTACGATCCCAACATCATCCAACATACAATAGAGTTGACGGAAGGTGCAAAACCCACCTGCCAAAAATAGAGGCCAATGAATCTGAAGATCGAAGCATTGATGGCACAAGAGTTGACAAAGCTAATTCAGTCTCAAATCATCTTTTCGATCAAGCACAACACGTGGGTATCCAACCTAGTCCCAGTCCAAAAGAAGAATGGATACATATGCCTATGTGTTAACTTTCAGGACCTTAACAGAGCATCCCTAAAGGACCACTACCCATTACCTTTTGTGGAGTAAATCTTGTAGATAGTGGAAGGGTTGAAAATGTTTTCTTTGCTAGATAGCTTCTTCGGTTACAATTAGATTTGGGTCAAAGAGGAGGATTGACACAAAACAATGTTCACTACCAAGTGGGGAATGTTCGCATATGCTAAAATTCCTTTTGGTCTCTCAAATGTGTGAGCCACTTTCTAGTGGGCAATGGATATTTATTTTAGAGAATTGATCAATAAGATCATCTTGATCTATTTGGATGATCTGACTATTTTCTCCAAACATAAGGATGATCACTTCGATCACCTTGAGATGGTTTTCAAAAAATGTCAAGAGTTCAAGGTATCCCTAAACTCAAAAAAATGTTTCTTCGGAGTACCGCAAGGCAAGCTATTGGGACATGTAGTTTCCAAAGAAGGAATTGCAATTGATCCCGAACGGGTGAAAGCAATCAAAGAAATTCCCCTACGGGTCAACAAGAAAGGAGTTCAATCTTTCTTGGGAAAAGTAAATTTTGTGAGCAAATTCATTTCGGATTTTGCAAGAATAATCAAACTAATCACCCTTAGGCTGAAAAGGGATCAATTATTCAAATGGACTAAAGAAGCTAGAGAATCCTTCAAGAAGGTTAAGCATACTATTTCTTCAGCTCTTGTGCTGGTTAATCCAAACCTATCGAAGGACTTCATAATGTATGTATTCAGTACCAAGTCAAGCATTGCTATTGTCTTAACTCAAAAAGATGATGAAGGAAAGGGAGAACATCCAATAGCATTTCACTCTTGAACCCTAAAAGAG
The DNA here is from genome assembly GCA_007258455.2 of Sequoia sempervirens. Classification (NCBI taxonomy): domain Eukaryota; kingdom Viridiplantae; phylum Streptophyta; class Pinopsida; order Cupressales; family Cupressaceae; genus Sequoia; species Sequoia sempervirens. The sequence goes on from VDFB02057643.1 coordinate 9,440, forward strand.
TATGAGACAAACTACAACTTCATCGAAAGGCAAGCATTTGCAATTAAGGGACTCAAGAAGTTCTGACACCTAATATCTTGCAATAAGGTGATTGTTTATGTCACGCATTCCAATGTGCATGAATACATCATGGAAGGAGAAATTACTAAAAAAAGGGCTAATTGGATCACTAAGATCCTTGAATATGACATTGAGGTCAAGCCTAAAAAAATTGTCTGAGGAAGACGACTATGCGAATACCTGGTGCATGATGAGGAAATGATAGCCGAAGAAGAGCAACTGGAGCTAGTTCTAACCAATGAGTCTGAGTCTAAAGGTTGTTGGCTGGTGGACAGAGTAAGATTCATGCATACTGGAAAATACCCGTCAAGCCTCCCTTCTTAGAAGAGAAGATTCTACCGATTGCAGAATAGCGGATATTCGCTCATCGAAGGGGTCCTTTCCAAAAGTAATTTCAATAGCATTATATTGCAGTGTGTCACCATAGAGCAAGTGAAGAGGATTCTTGACACTTTCCATAGCAGTCTCGCGGGCGGACACTTCTCCGCAAAGACCATCGCCATCAAAATCATGTGTGTTGGGTACTTCTAGCTAACACTATTCAATCACTCATACTCCTTGGTAAAATATTGCAAGGAATGCCAATTCTTCGCATGAAGAAGAATTTTTTTTGCAATGCCTCTCAATCTAATAGTGGTTGATGATCCTTTCGCACAATGGGGCCTTAATTTCATCAGAATGATCAATCCTGCCTCTAGCGCCAGACATAAATGGATTCTAATGGCAACGGAAAACTTCACCAGGTGGACCGAAGCCATGCCCCTAAAGAATGCAACGAAGGTGGAGACAGTGGACTTCCTCGAAGAACTGGTGACAAGATTCAGCTCGCCCAAAGCCATCATCTCCAATAGTACTAGATCTTTCCTAGGCTCTAAGGTATGTCAATTCATACTCACAAATGGTATATTCTTGAAAACATCATCAAATTACTATCTGCAAGGGAATGGCCTGGCTGAGTCAACTAACAAAAATTTAGTCTAACACATCAAAAGGATCGGGTCAGAACACCAATGAGAATGGCATAAAAACATTTGGTCAATGTTGTGGGCGGACCGCATAACTCCCAAGCAAGTCCTCAAGACTTCGTCGTACAAGCTAGTTAATGGGAAAGAAGCACTATTGCCTATCTCTATGAAGATTCTGATGCTGCAATTGCTCAAATATCTCGAGGTAGAACAAAATAGCACCATGGAGGTTTGGTTGGCCGAGTTGCTGGAAGTGTAAGAAAAAAGCGAAAAGGCCCTGATAGCCATGTCCAACCACCAACAAGTGGTTAAGAGATGGTTTGACAAGAAAGCTTCAGACCAAGGTCTGAAGTGCAAGGACCTAGTGTTAAAATTCAATGAAAGGGCTGCAAAGCCAGGCCAACATGGAAAGTTCAATAAACTCTGGGAAGGCCCTTTCAAAATAATTCAATGCAAGCAGCACAATGCATTTGAATTAGAAAATATGGAACAGGAGGCATTGGGGATTCTAGTTAACGGAATTCACCTAAAATTGTTCAATTAAGCTTCACAATTGTTCCGTCAGTGTAAATATGTGAGTAGTGTAATTACTTTTCTTTCATATTTGTTGGTCGGTCTTTCAATATTTTTTATCCACGGTGTGAGGAAGTAGAAACAAATGGAACCCATTATTGCAAAGGGAAAAGGAAAATCAAAGCAACCCATGAAGAGAAAAATGACATTCATATGCAGAATTGAAGTGAACACATATATGTAGGAAAATAAAAAGAGAACCCACATTGCAAAATCAAAAGGCAAATGAGACAGAATGATAATATTAGTTGTATTTTCATTATATTTATATACTTTGATAGGTACATTGTCAAAATGGCTCATAGGCCATTCTTTTAGAGTATATCTATATATATTTTGTATCTTCTTCATATATCTATAGAAAAGCCTTTTTCCAGGCATATATACAAAACATATTAACAAAAAGAATATTTCTTAAAGCATAAAAGTTTTCTAGTCACGGGCAGGAGCAAGAGAGGCATCGACAGCAGCATCTGGAATTTCTTCATCAGTAGGACCAGCAACAGCATCTGCAGGAGCAATGGCGAGCGGCGGAGGGAACACTAGGTTCCTAAAGTCGATGTACCAATCGATGTCATAGTAAGCCACCACGTTGTACAAGTGAAACTGGAAGTGGCATGCACGGGTTACCCTTTGACGATGTTCTTCTTGTGACTGGATGCAAAAATAACTGAGGGACAGCACCCATAGTACTACTGTGTCTTTTTCAATGTACTTCTGAAGGTCGCTCACCGTTGGCAGACCTATACCAAACACAGCATTTGCCACCACCTCTCTGAGGCCACCCAGGTACTTCAGAAATATTTCGAGCACCAAGAGGAGAACCAACGACTTGGGAACATGGATGTCAAGCATGGACGTGACGAAGTGAGAGCATACATCAATATTAACTCTATACTTGTCTTCATATTCAATGCAGTCCCTTCCCAGAACCCACTTCATTGCTACAATGGCTAGAGAATGATTATTCTTCGTCATTCTTTTAAGACGCCTAGTCAAAATTTCTCCAAGGAAGGTTGTTTGGGATTTCTTGCATACTAACCTAATTGGGGTATTGATGGTGGCAAGATCTATGCAACTATCTGACACTAGCTCTACACAGACTTCCTAAGCCTAACTCTTTGCAATTCTACTCAGCTGCCTAATGCTAAATTCTAAGCCAATTGTCTATTACTAATTATGCTCAAACTGCTAAGTGTGATTTCACTATTGCCTAAAGTTCCTATTTATAGAAATAGCCAGGATATGCATGGTAATTTGCATACCATAAGCATGATGCTAATCAAGTACCAACTATGGAAAATTGCACCAGGGCTTGCACAAATTTCCCACCCAATTGTGTCTGCTAGGTACGATTTGTTGTGTGCAAGATAAATAAGGGCTAATTAATTAGCATAAGTTGGTGGCATTCATCGGTGGTAGTTTATACGGCCAAATGTTGATTTGTCATTCTACAGGCGCTTCTCAAACTCCTAAAAGGAACGCAAATCTTTTCAAGTGATTATTGCATATTAGGGCTTAATCATTTCTTTTGGGATATTAATTTCCATAGCATGCGAAGCCTAAGCTACCTTCAAATTGTCGACTCAAGTTCCAAGAAAATTGTGTTGTATGACATGATTACCAAAGGTCATTATGAATTCTTGTCATTTCAAAAATGGTAAGTAATTCATTTTGCACAAGTAGATAACTGGCAGTACATACCAAATTTAATGCTAAAGGGAGAGCGTTGTTGGCCACCCCAAGAAATAAATAACTAAGTATTGCATGCAAAAGGCTAACATTGTGAAAGCTTTTTGAGCACGCTACCTAGAGCAAGAGTGTTAAGTGCACACAGAGCCAAGCAAACTGTAGAAAATTTGAGCATAGCAAAAATCTCTAGCAAGAGGAAAATGGTAGAAAGTTCTCAAACAGAGGCACAGGTAGAGGTGCCAGGAGAGGCAATGTAAAACTTGTTTGATCTTATGCATGCAGTATTGGATGCCTGTGTCTTTGAAGACATCTCTTACGCTTCGCCTAGGATACCAAAGAAGCCAAAGTGGGTAAACACGCAGGCCTTAGAAAAGAAAAAGACCCACATGGACCAGAGCTTAATCAAGAAGGAATGGGATAATATTCATGATCCCATCCTCACAAAAAAACCCTAAGTCTTTAAGGGAGGCAGCCTTCGAAAGGATGAAGAACACCAGCGACCTATATTTTTTTGCACAAAAACTATGGTTCAACGGGCTCCCATAGTATATGGTCTCGTTTGTGCACTATTTCCTAGAACTAGTCAATGTGGCCATTAAACATTTTAACCAAGCCACCAACACCATCAAGGGTCGGAAGTTGAAATTTAATATCTACCCGGGAGCTATCTAGAACATGCTATGCATCCTTGATCAAGGTTCTAGAATGGAAATGATAGAGCCATTCAGTCCCACAAAAGGGAGGAAATATGGAGAACCATAAAATATGCTTTGTACTTTTATAACAAATAAATCCAAAGGTCTAAGGAAAATCAAAAAAATCCACCAAATATTTTGGAAGCACACGGTGCCTTCCCCACGGAAATGCAGGAAGCCTTCTCAATGATGAAATTTATTTGCAGTCTAAACACTCACAAGCATGTTCAAGAGTTTCAGTTGGATCTGAGGTTCCAGTTGCATAGGCAGCATTCTTTCTTTTGGTATGACTTCGCACAATTCATCATTGATGAGATGCTTAGGCAAATAAGGGACTGCAAAACGTAGTAGAGGTTCAGGTTTCCTTCCTTCGTCACCCATATGTTTTTGCATCAAAACCCTAATTTCTTCAAGAAACATGTGAAGTTAGCTATTTTTGATAAATCAGGCAAACGAAGGTCAGTTTTCGTATGGACTCCTCTCAACTCCTCTACTTATGACTATTATGCATTTTTGGATTATTTCTTAACTCTGATTCTGTGAGATTTGAGTGAGGATCCTAGTCTTTACCGCATCACCATTGCCAAGACAAAGTATATGCAGAATTTCACTCTAAAATGTGATTGGTTTCTCGGAGAACATTTCACGTTCATTTGTATGTGCAGCTTCATTGGGGAACTGTTCTGGCTTCTGACATGTCTCACAAATTGGGTGCTAGCCCTCAAAAAAATTTGGCAAGTATCCATTGTTGACTATACATTTTGTGGGGGACCAGCCAAGAAGGGATTTTTTGTCTACTTGCTAAGATTTAAAGCGGTGGTAATGGCCAAAAAGAAGACGCATCAGCTACTAGAGGTGAAGCTGGCTCATCTGGGGCTGGTATGGATTTGCGACAGATGAAATTACAACCTCAAAAATGACTTACCAAATGAGCATGTTAAGGTAATGCACAACCCCCGGCCTTACTCAGAAAAATGGTAGAACCCACTCAAGGATGATGATGAGTTAATAGTTGATCTAGCTCATATTCCAACCGATGATAGTAGGCCACCATGGCTCAAGTTCTACTTTGCTTCAGTGAAGTATAATGAGAAGCTTCATGTCGAGTCCACTCTTTGCAATGAGTTTTCAAGAAACCAAAACTAGAGCGAAGGAAAAATTAAGGATTTTTGGGTCTACCGACAAGAAATCCAATGCTATGATGCCCCTTATCAAATCGTGGAGAAGGATGATAGATTTGATAAATTATGGAACAAAGCGCATATTGATTTCAATCCAAGTGATGATGAAGATCTCTCTTTGGAGGACGTTGGAACATATACCAGGAAGGGAAAGGAGAAGGAAGTAAAAACACAAACGGCCCCAGCACAACAAAAAGATAAGGTGGCGAAACAACTAATCAAGGTGTCCACAAATGTGTAGGTGAACATGTCATGTACAAGGGCCTCGATGACTCGCACCTGGACTGCAAAGAGAACTAGGATGCCCACACAGCAACAGTCAAAGACTGTTGAAGTGGAAGACTCGCCACCCAAAAAATGGCAATGCATAGAAGTAGTTTCTGGGGAGAGTTTGCAAGAACCCGCAGCAAGCCAAGAGGCCATGGCAAGCTAGGAAACACAATCATCTGGATAGCAGGTAAATTTTTCTCCCTCTTCTCTTACTTCACAATCTTTAGTATCCCCTATTGTCTCTGCGGCACCCCTCACCAAAGGTATCAGCCTTTCTTTGTCCACCTCTGCTACAATGGTCATGGGAGGTTTCTCCCAATTCTCCCAGGTGAGACCATTTGTCTTAACTCCTCCACAGACCCTTTCATCTTTCACCACTACCATGTTCACATCTACTATCTCTTCGCCCTTTGCATCTATGGTCGATATTGACACCCCTCCTACTACTACTATATTGAGCCCAACTCAGTCCACTCAGCAGATGGAGTCCACTGTGACCCCCTACCGCCACAACACCCGATGAGTCCTCCCGCTGGGTCACAAATCGAGCTTTGGTATATCCCTCCTTTCTCCTCGTAGACAATCACCTTTCTAAAGAAGAAAATGCTTGGGACAACTACCCTCACATTCCCTTTCTCCCTACCTCCTGGTGCACCTTTCACAAGCGGGCTAGTTCAATCGCCAACCCAATTTATAGCTTAGGGTGAAAAGACAAAGGAAGCGTGGGCTCTCAAAATCCAGAAGCAAAAGGCCAAGGATGCCAAGAAGCTAACAGAGCGAAAGGTGTATACTATTTTCAATGAAGCTCAGAAATCAATCCATTTCACAACCATGTACCTGAGCGTCATCAAACCATGAGGGGAAATGCAGCCTGATGATTACAACATGTTCACCATGGGACTCGATTTGAGCATAGCCCAGCTGTAGGAAAAAGTTGAGCTCATGGAAGAAATGCAGCGAGTGGTGACCACCGACCTCCTCAAGTCTGATCACCAGCTAAAGAAGAAGGAAGAGGAGCTAAAACATGTGAAGGATAGATTCGATGTTCTGGTGGTGAAGAAAAAATCAATGGAAGCAAAAATTGCACACTTATCGAAGAAAGCACAAGTGGTGCAAGTAGAGCAGAACAAACTCTAAGAGGAACTTGCAAAGTTCCAATTTGTTGACCCCAACCTAATCGTCGTGTTGTGGTGAAGAAATCAAGAATATCATAACCAGTTAGCTCTAGCGAAGCAAGGGATGCAACAAAAAAGTGAGGAGTTTGAACGACAGCGTGCTCAATTCGAGCAGCAAATGCAACAGAGGGATGCAGATTTTGAGAACAGAAGGGCCCAATTGGAGAAACAACTCCAGGAGATGAAGTCTTCCCTTGAAATAGAATCAGCAAAAAAAACTAGGCTGAAGAAAAATGGCTCGCCAAATGGAGGACTTTGTCGGAATAACTTGCATCTGCAATCAAAAGGATCATGGAATTGACACAGGATGTCAAATCAAGGGATGCAGAGATTTCCCTTCTGAAGAATTATCCCCAACCCCCTGCTACCTAGCCAGACCTCATTCTAGTGGCTCAATAGCTATATGTTTCATATTGGGATAAGGTCAAGGCCTTCTTCCTGACACTTCATCCAATGCTCCAATTTATGGCAGAGGCAAAAAATTTAGGCAGGGAGGTTCGTGGAGCAATTGAGCAGTTCCCGCCAATCCTCATAAAGAGGGTTGCTGAGGTGGAGAAGCTACTAGATAGGCTATATATGGTCTTGGATGAGGTCTTAGCAAACATTGGGATCGGGGATTAGAAGGTTGATGCCAAAACAGTGAACAAGTTTATCCACTACCACTCGGCCATCCTTCATGCTAGCGAGTGTGCTGCCAAGCTGGACCAAACTATGAATAGCATACGGGCTAGGTTCTCCCACCTAACCTAGATGAGCTTACCCTCCCCATTTCTTTCTGACCACTCAGTGGCTACTGCAGAGCAGATTTTGGCAAAGATAGATGAGAAGCAGTAGGACACATCCACTTTCCAGAGTTTCAGTCAACCTCCTACTGCAGCGGATATTGGAGTCACTCATTAGATTGTGTGGCTACTCTTCCAACTTGAGTCTAGGGCTGGTATATTGATGATGCTTCCTTACAAGGAAATGCTCGATTTGAGTGAAGCACGGGAGAATCTACATGACATATCGATACCATCTGAGGTTGACTAGCAGCCTTTGCAGGCGAACAGGTGGTTTTGTTTTTGCTAAATACCAGCCTGCGCCTCAATTGTTTGGACATCATCGGCCCCCTTTTTGAAGAGTTCCATCCACTACTGCCACATGTCTATCACGTTGATTGCTTCCTTCGCTCTCCTACCGTCTCCTACCATTCTTCCACATGTTGTCACCGCAAGCTCTTAAAGACTACTTCCCTTCACTTTGAAGTCGGACCCCGTCCATGTGCCACATAGCTTTCATCCACATACATTTTTTAGCGGACCCCACAATCGGCATCGATAGTAAAGAATTCCTCCACGTGTCTTCACTACACAGTCTCTCAATTCAAGGAGGAGGAATAAATGAGTGGTCCCTGACCTGTTGCCACATGTCTCCTTTACGGGGACTTCATTGAAGGGGAGGCGATAGCTAGCTGTGTGCCCCGCCAAGCTATCGCATGTCTTAACTGCCTTCATGGTTGAACACTTGTCTGGATGGAATTTTCTAGGACCACTACCATCATTAGCAGGGGATGCATCTAGCTGGGGAGCAATTGTGTTCAATGGATCGAATCTTTTCTATTGCAACGGCCAAAGGGAATCATTCTTGTAGGTATCATTACTCAAGGTACAAAATCTTTTATGTTACTAGCCCGCTAGGCGGTGGGATTGTTAGCTATATATACTACTTCCTTATAAAATGGAGTTCAGAAGATACAAAAAAATTAGGGAAAGACACCAGGCCTTTAGTATTTCTTTTAGATTATTGTTTGAGACTCTTAGACTGTGCCATTGTTCAGCCTTTCTATTTTTCTTAAGCTATTTGATAAAACATTATACTGTGCCATTATTGTCCTAAATTGTTTATTTGCGGAACTTCTATGATTTTAATACAAATTCTCTAGTTTAGATCATGTCTTTAACTCCTCTTTTCAGTGAATGTGTATGAGAATTATTTTATCTCATTGAATGAATTATTCAAGCTTCTATCTTTAATTTTTTTTAGTCTAGGACATAGCAGATTATTGAACAGGCCCTTAAATCGCATCCAAAAGATAGATTTATTGTGTCTTATATCTAAATATTGGTGCATCACCTTAGTTAGATCTTTATTTTTTATATTTGCTTCCTTTTCCCATTCCAAAACCCCAATTACATAAGAAGTTTACTTCTTTAAAACCCATAGGTCACTCAGTTTAGTGCAATTGGTCCCCCCATTAACTGAGTTTCCCATAAAGGTTGTTACCTTGCCAATTTTTGGCATCAACAGTATCTATATTGGATAATTCCACTATAAGTTTTTACAATATGCTAAGAAGGTTTACTACTCAACAAGGAAGATTATCAAATAATTATTTTTGAAACAATACAATATAAGAAAAGGAAGCACACTCAAAGCATAAGACACGTGATAATTTATGGAATAGTAACTCACAACTCATTTATACTTATACATTTACCAATCTTGTATTTTCTTAACTAGGGTTGAATTATCTAATCACAAATTCTAATCACCATTTTCATAATCATAGTTCCTTGTAAACTTCATTGGGTAAAAGAACATAAAAATGGTAATAAGTTCTAAAAAATTAAAATTTATTTTAGGCTTCCTTCATTGTGTTCACATTTTTTATGTTTTCCTAGATAAGTACTAACCAAAGGCATAGTAACACTCAATATTAATTGATAGTTTAACATGTTAACATACACATGTACTAAGACCCATCTCATTCCTAAAGTCTCGATGTTGCAACCTAGGCTTTGATACCAAATGTAATGCCCAAAATTGTCTACCAAAAACACAACTAAGGACACAACATAAATTATAAAATACAACCACAAACACATGAATAACTCATAAAATTTTATTTCTAATGCACACATATTAAGAATAATTACAAATAAGTTACAAAAAAATAGGACCTAAAGGCCAGACCTATGCCTCGGGGGCTCATCTCTAATGGCCTTGCATACATAACATGCAAAGGCTTCGTAGTTTGACAACTTGAGCATAAATTAGTGTAGACACCTAAAAAATTCTTAAGCATATCACACACCAAGATTTCTTTTATTAACACCATTTCTCTCCTAATTCACCTATTTCATCTATTTAATTAAATAATGCCAATTGTTTAATTAAATTCACTATTTTCTCCTATTAATCGAATAACTAATTTTATTTGATTAATTTACCACCTTCACACTAATTTTCTTCTCTTTTGATTAAATAATGTTAAAATATCTAATTAAATGTCATATATCCACTTTGATTAAATAATTCTTAAATTTTTTAATTAAAGTCTCTAATTCCCTCCACTTGCACAATTAAATAATTTCTTAAATTATTTAATTATTTAATTTCATCCAATCATTCAAAGAATTTCTCATGGAATATTCTCTTTTCAAATTCAAATTTATCCCTCCACATGGAAATATCTCCCACATGCAAGTCCTAAAATCAAGGGATTTGTTTTTGTCTCAAGCAATTTGGACATTTTATTAAAATCCTTGATCCATGTCATTATGTATTATCAAACCTTGATTTGATCTTTGATCCATGTATCATCTCTCTTCCATTTTCATCCATTGATTAGCTAATTCAATATCAACCATTAATTCATTCCAAAAATCTATAAATACTCCTTATTTTACATGATAATTTATTCACAAGTATTTGAGAAACCTTACTTTACCCAATTTCATACTTGAGCTTTGAGCATTTTGTAAATCAATCTCACCACATCAAATTCATCAAGATTTTACACAATCAAACATGGATTAGGCTTCAATTGAGCACTCCACATCCAATTCAGCACTAATCCCCCAACGAGATGAAGGTTTGCATTGCTAATTAGGTATTCATTTGCATTAATTTGAGATTTTATGCTTCTAATTGAACCTTGTTTAGTAATTGTTAGACAATCTCATTGAATATGGCTTAAACTTGATCATTTTATTGTTTGTTGAGTTCAATTTTTTAGTATTTGATCTTATTATCTAAACATGTTACATATTGGCACACCCAATGGGCCCCACATCCCTGTCTAACTTGTTTTGTTTGAATTTTTTCAAACATTGCATGTTCCAAAAGTAGAGCGATGCCTTCACAATCAAGCATAGCAATGCTTTTGCAAATAGTGACACATTTTCAATTCAAAGGTCAATGCCTTTACAAATACCAATGCCTCTATTTCTAATATTTGCTTTTTCTGTTACAGGTGATAGGTCAATGCCTTTGCTTATAGTAGCACTTCTACAAAATACCGATGCCTCTACAAAAGAGCTATACTAATTCCTTTTTTAGACAAAGCAATTCCTTTGTAGGTATAACAGTTAGCTTAGTTTTAAGGTTTCCTTTCAACTTTATTTCTTATCTATCCCTAACTATTTGTTATTGTTCATTCTCTATTTCTTAAGACAAATCCTTTGCAAGAAGCTTGGCTTGGAGGAGTTATAATTTAAAGTGATTTTGATCACTATGGCTCTTGAAATATAATTAGTGATTTTGATCACTATGAGTTTTAGTTTAGAAACATTTAACTTTGGTGTTGTTAAAATGAACTTACATCTTTCTTTGGGCTTAAAATGAACAAACAATATTCATCTTTAATTTTGACTTAAAATGAACATGCAATTTACACTTGTCTTTTGGGTTTGAAATGAACAACATAATCTACAAATTTCCTTTGGGCTTAAAATGAACCAAACACTTATATTTTGATGCACCTAAAAATAATGAGTGTTTGTCGTGTATTTTGTGTTTGGTAGGTTTTAGATGTGTATCATATCCCCTTGCACCTAGTTCGATCTTGGGTGAAGAGAAAAATCTTGAAACTTGCATTTCATGTTTCATGTTAGCCAAAGGAATTTTTCTACATATCCTCTCCCCTCACACCTAGTACAATCTTGGGTGATAATAAATAGCAATGTGAATCCTTCCCTTTTTTTAAGTAGGATTCCTACTTTGGTATACATCTTTAATGATAACCCCAGGGATCAACCTCAAGCAATGTTTTTTGGTGCGCTATAAAAATTAGATGAGAGCGAAATCTATAGTTTGATCTATGCGTGTATTTTACTAGAATTTTGCTAGGGGACTATGGTTTTTCAAACCTCTAGGAGATGTCTATGTAGCTAATGGTGTTCACAGATTTTCCACCCACTAAGAACCCTTGTTGTAGAGACCTTAAAGTCTATTTGAATAGAATATTATAAAGTGGTGCAAGGGATGTAGATCATACCCTAAAGCTACTCACCATGTCCTCTCTTAGGTCAAGATAGAGTATTTTTGGGTTGCTAGCAATAGCCTCCTAGGAAGAGACAAAAGGTGTGCCCATGGAATCTATTAATGATCCTATGCCACTGGACATCTACTATTTGTCTTCATATACAAAGTGTTTTGAAACAATTGTTTCACTACCCAATCTTTCTAAGTATTTATCCCTTAAATGGGAGGTGGACCTACTTAAATATTACACACCCGCTCTACCACTAAATAGGTTGTACTTCATAGTGTGTTTTCATGTGAAGACCTTGTGACACTCTTTAGTGTGGCCTTGTAGAAGGACATGTGAAAACCATCTAATCACCCAATTGAGTTAGTTTACATGTTGTATATTGAATTTTTGAAAAATCAAAACATCAAACAACTAGGTCAACTTGCATTTTAAAGATCCCCTGGAAAATTGATGCATTTTTTCAATAGTCCAATGCTTTTGTACAAATCGATGCTTCTATTTTTATCAAAACAATGCTTTTGTTTGAACATTGACGCTTTTGCATATAGTGGCACATTTTTCAAGGTAAATAAAAATTTGTATAGTGATTCCTTTCTTTGGATAGTCTAATGCTTTTGTCAAATATTGATTCCTTTGTAAATATTGATGCCTTTAGAAAAATAGAGCGACACCTTTTCCAAAAATAAAAAATAGCAAAATTCAAGACATTTTGTTCTTTATTTTGGTTCATATGCACAAAATTGGTTTAAATTAATGCATAAAAAAAATTGGTTCATTGATATCAGGCAAAAAATAACAAAAATTCATGTTCTTTATCATCTTGATCTTGTCAAAAAAAACTTTGTAGGTTCTCAATCAGGATCAAACATCAAACCATAAAAATAACTCACTCCAAACAACTTGAAATTTTGATACAAATATCTTAGACTTACGTTGTTCACCCTATCAACTAGTTTAGCTTCATGTTTGGAAATAATCTATTTCTAAGCATTTAGTTGAATTGGTAAACATCATTTTGGAAAAACTCACCTTGGAGCCACAAGTCTACTCCCAAGGTTTGCAAGTTCATCATCAACAAAATCAAACACATCTAAAAAATTGAGTCTAGAATCTTGTCAAAATTGAGAGTTTCATATCTTACACCCATTCACAAAATCATCCCTCATTGGTCCTAAACCTATTAAAGGGTCTGTGTTGGAAAAATTTAAATCAACCAAGTAATTCCAAAAAAATTCATTCACATCAAACATATCCTAGAATTGATATAAATTTTATGGTCACAACACAAAAGAAAAAGGAAAATGGAATCAAATCCTAGTGTTCCAAACATGCCTATAAGAACAAGTGCTAGTGCTAGTGAACCAATCTTAGGGATACCCGATTTTGATCCTATAAGTTTTGCAACTCCAAGGAAAACTCAAGCACCACCTCAACCATCCCAAGAAGAAAGGGTTCACATAGAGGATATCACCAACAAGCCTCAAGAGTTTACCATTGAAGAGTTGTTAGAAATGGAACAAGATCCCTGACTTACTCACGTCATAAACATAACATGATAAATCTACATCCAAACCAATACATGCTTCAACTCGCACGAGGTGCAAAACTTCCCGCACATTTTTATTTAAACATACTAAGGGAGAAATCCTTTCCAAACATAGCATCCATGAATTTTCCTTCTCAAAGTGACCCCTTGGTACATAATGTTATACAAAAAATACCAAACCATCCTCATAAAATATACCAAGTACACCAACAATCACTAGGGTGGATTCAACCAACCTTAAAATTCAACATGGAAATAACCAAAGTCCTAATGTTCCACCTATATTTCATGCTCAAAACATTCACACTAATATCCCTCATACTCAACAACCCTAAAGTCATCAAAGTGAAATCCAAAAAAATCAAGTGTCCCAACATCAAGTACCACAATTACATCAAGTATCCCAAAATCAAGTGAATCCACAACAAAATCAAGTGTCCCAACATCAAGTACCACAACAAAATCAAGTATCTCAACATCAAGTACCACAACAAAATCAAGTGTCTCAACATCAAGTGAATCCACTACAAAATCAAGTGTCTCAAAATCAAGTGAATTTTCAACAACATCAACTAAATCCTCAACAACATCATGTCCCTTCACAACATCAAATTTTACAATAAAGAACATCTCAACAATAGAAAATAACCCAATATCAAACTCCATCACATCAAAATCAAAATATTCCAAATTAGAATTCATGACATCAAATGTCACAAAACCAAATCCCACAATATCAAGATTATCAAGGTCAACATAAAAGCATCCCTCCATCACAACAACATCAATCACTCTATCATAACACCATTTCACAAAACCAATACATCCCACAAAATCAATATCTCCCACCAAATTAAAACATCGTTCCACCTTTACAACTCATCCCATCTCCTCAAAGACAACAAGCTATTGCACAAAAAAAAGCATTACAAGTGCAACAAGCATTACAAGCACAACAAGCGCAACAAGCACAACAAGAATTACAAGCACAACAATCATTATGAGCCCAACAACAATAATTTCCGCAACAACAATTTCTTGTTCAACAACAACATCAACAAAGTTTTAAATATAATTCTCAACAACAACAATACCCAAGTGCTCAACCAAATGTCACACCTCAACATCAATATGAGCATACAACACACCACTAATGTAGATCAGAGGTGGAAGACTCCAAACTAATCTCAATCAACCAAAGTGTCAAGCTTCCAAATATTCAATGGTGGGTATTGACCCACTAGTCTTCATTCATCCTAGTAGTACTTCCTAACTGGTTTTACCATCACAAATTTTTGTGCAGACCTCAAACCTAGACTATAAAGACATTTTTTAATACCATTTTCACCATTTACAAACATATCTAGATCCCAGGTATAGTTTCTTTGGAAGGAAAGGACTTAAAATTGACTGTCCTAGTCTCTAGGCCTAATTGCTTGAACAAACTTGGTAGCAGCAAATTGTGGTTTTTCGGCCATAATTTTCAGTGCACATAAGATATCAAGAATATAAACATATTTTCAGATACCTATTTGGGATTTATACAACATTCCTCAAAATTAGGGGTGGTCACTTTGTACGGAACCCTTCAAAAATTGGTTAGTTTGCTCATTATTACCCTAACTAGGGTTTCAGACCTATTTGCAATAAAATGGACACAACTCCCTCAAAACACAATGAAATTGAGTACAACAAAAATTAGTAGAAATTAGATTCAATCATCTTTCATTTCCAATTGGTTTCATGCCATGAAATGACCGTGCAGGTTTGTACCATTCATTAGAATAGGGAAAACCGTTGCAAAATGCAGAAAACAGAAAATGTTTTATTAATCCAACTTCAAGATTTTCAATAACCACCACCTCCAACCTTGGCTTCGACCCTCCAAGGATTATTTAAACACGTACCAAAATTTCTCACCTATTTTTTTGAGTTACAACTATCCAACTTCCCTCATTTACAACTTATGACTCTTCACATTCCATGTGTTTACAACTTTAACAACATTTGTGCAACTTTTTACAAGTTTTGCATCTAGACTCTAACCAATGACCAAGACCACTAATTGGACCCCAAAAGACATGAATTGGTCTTTGTAGACCTTATTACATATTAAAAACTTAAACAAAACAAAACATTAACTTTTTACCCCTCTTGGAGGCATAAAAACTTATGGTGCCTCTGCACCATATGCCTGGGGAAGAAAAGATTCAAGCTCCACTTGAATAGATAGTAGCAACATGAGAACCATGCTTGAAATCTTTTTTCGACTACCTTTAAATCCTTGCACATTATCTTCTTTGGAACAAATCCATGTTTGCTTCATCTTCACTGTAGGTTTCTTGAACACTTGGAAATGGTAGTTGAACTTGTCAATATAAACATGTCCCCCATCTGCACCTCTACCTTGCAACTGATTCCTTTTTCCTTGATGGATGTCATGTACTCCAACAGTACCTTATTCCCCTTCAATGGATTATTTCATTTCCACCTTAGGTTTCTTGTCTCTCAAGTTTGCAATCTCATCAAGAGCACTTTGTCCTCTCTCTTTGTCTCTAACAATCATGTCAACAAGTAGGGATTCTTGATCAGTGTTACTGCCCTCTTCTAAAAGAAGTGAATCATTACTAACCTTGGTACCTTCAGCATTATAATCACTGAAATCTGCAACTCTCTTTTTCTGCTCCACTTGTAGTAGATGCTTGCCTAACCATCCATCTTCCATTTGTAACTCAGTTTAGTCATTATGTTGCTTCATACCTTCTTTTCCCTTCAAAAATTGCTTGCTCAACTCTACAATCTCTTTCCCAGCAATCCTCTTACCCTTATCATCCAAATCCCTTTCATTTACAACCTCCCAAACAAGTGCATCATTTGTATTGGCACCATCTCCTTCTTTACACAAATCACATTCTTTATTTTTCTTGTCATAGGTTGTTGTATATGACAGACCAACCCCTAGAACAAAAGCTAAATAGTGACTAACACCTTTCCTTAGAAGCAAAATTTTAGAAAATTTATCAACCACTATGTCTACATGATCCTTCAAGACATCCTGAACTTCCCAAGGAAACTCTTTAATGCTTGTTGATGTTAAAACAGTCTTAGGTTTGTTTATCATTGCATTACCTACCTCTTCCTCTTTCTCAAATGGCTTTTTCTCTTCCTTCATCAACAAAGAATCCCCAATGTCTGGTCCTATTGTCCTCTCTTTCCTTCTCTTCAGAATAATCTTTTTGATAGGCCATTCAAACTTCTTCCTTATTGATAAATGTCATCCACTTTCCACTTTCTTGTTTTGCTCTCTCAAGAAACTGTTGCATCTCAAGTTTCATTCTTTTTTTCCATTTCTTCCAAAGCTTGGCTCAACTTTATTATCTCCTACTAAATACTTACTTGTTTTTCCCTCTCATCTTTCTTCTTTCTCTCACTTTTCTCTTTTCTCATCACTTGTTTCTTGTTTGGTACCTCCTTACTCTGCAAGTCTCCACAAACTAATCTTCTCAACATTTTCATTCTTCTTTCTCAAGCAAGTCTCTTTCACCTTGCTTCTTTTCTTCGTGATACTTCACCTTAGGCCTCTTCTTTTTCCCTTGGCCTGGTCTTTTGGCATCCAGGTTCTTATTTCAACCTGCAAAAAGACAACACATAAACTCCAAAAATTTATCTTGCCCAGATCTTCAAGCTCTTATACCAATTTGATATAGAGTAGGAGTGGACAACTCCAAAATAATCTCAATCAACCAAAATTTCAAGCTTCCAAACATTCAATGGTGGGTATTGACCCGCTAGTCTTCATTCATCCTAGTAATACTTCCTACCTAGTTTTTCCATCACAAATTTTTGTGCAGACCTCAAACCCAAATGTAAAGGCATTTTTGAGTACCCTTTTCACCATTTACAAACATATTTAGATTCCAAGTATAGTTGTTGTTAATAAATATTCAGCTAGCTCCCTTCGGGTTTTTTTTTCCTCTATGCGTCGACCCGTGCATCACAAAGTCAGCTCGGCCTTTTATCTAGGTTTTGCTCTACTGATCCACGTGTCTACTCCTCGCAACTTCGAGTCTCAGCATTCCTTTCACATCCCAGGAAACTCCACTATGCTTCCACGTGTTGCGGCTGCGGGATACTTTTGATCATGTTTTCTTGATGCCTCATCAGGCTCCGAAAGGTTTCCATGAAGCCCTTATTCCTAAAAGGTTTTGGCAGGCCCCACGGTTCCTATATGTAGTGTACACTTGCTACGTGTCTGCTATTCACAAATTTTTCAGCATAGAGATGAAGTAGCAACCGCGAGCAGCGAAATGCTACCATGCGTCTCTTTTGTGCTCGGCTGGTAATCATTCCCTTTATTGTTGATGAAGTGCTCCGCTCATTCAACACATGTAGCATTAACGAAAGTCCTCAGCGACAAAAGAAAAGGGTTCATACGAGCAGCGAAAGGCTGCCATGTGCCTAGCCAACGGATCTCATATTCGGGCGATAGACTGGATGAACCAGATGATGCTATTGGCCACTATGTGTCATAATCATTCGCACAGGAGGGCGACACTTGTCTAATTGGGCCTTGTCGAGACCACCACCATCATTTGCAGAGGATGCACCTATGCTTGGAGTGACTGGATGCTTTGTTCCATATCGATTTTGTTGCAACGACTTTGGGAATATTCTGATTCTTTGCATCATTGTCAGGGGATTGTGAAATATTTTCTGTCGCTGCTCTCCGAAGCGGTGGGGGTTTTTCCCTGCTATATATACTTTTATCTGTTATGAGAAAAGGGTTCAAAATTTGAAGGAAAACATTGGTCTTAGTATAAAGATGTCAGGCCTTTATTCTTGTTTTATTTGATTGCAAAAACTCTCAAATTGTGCCAATTATTCGACCTATATGTTTTTCATGCTATTTGATCAAACTGTAAACTGTGCTTTTATTGTTTGGACATTTCATTTAAGAACTTCTATATATGTTGAATGCAAGTTTGTTGACCTAGACCATGTCTAATGACTCTTCTTGGCAGTAGGAATGTATGCAATATTATATTATGTCAATGAATGGATTGTATATTCTTTAATCTTAAGTTTATGATGTTCTGGAACACTACAACACCATTCAGGCCCTTAAATCTATGATTAATCATGCCTATCATTAAGTCTTGGCGCATCGCCTTAGGTTAGACTTTATTTTATTATATCTATTTTTGTTTCCCTTTCCAAAACCCCATTATAGAAGAAGTCGGTTTCTCTAAAAACCCGGAGGTCACTCAGTTTAGCGCAAAAGGTCCCTCATAAACTGAGTTTCCCATAAGACACTGTTACCTAGTCAAATTTTGGCGTCAACAGTTGTTTTGGAAAGAAAGGGCTTAAAATTGACTTTCCTAGTCTTTAGGCCTAATTGCTTGAACAAACTTGGTAGCAGTAAATTGTGGTTTTTCAACCATAATTTTTAGGGCACACATGATATCAAGAATATAAACATAGTTTTATATACCCATTTGAGCTTTATACAACATTCCTCAAAATTAGGGGTGGTCACTTTGTACAAAACCCTTCAAAAATTGGTTTGTTTTCTCACTATTACCCTAACTAGGGTTTCAGACCTGTTTGCAATAAAATGGACACAACTCCTTCAAAACATAATGAAATTGAGTGCAACAAAAAGTAGTAGAAAGTAGATTAAATTGTCTTTCATTTCCAATTGTTCTCATGCCATGAAATGACCATACAGGTCTGTACCATTCATCAAAACAGGGAAAAACATTGTAAAATGCAGAAAACGGAAAATGTTTTATTAATCCAACTTCAAGATTTTCAATAACCACCACCTCCAACCTTGGCTTCGACCCTCCAAGGATTATTTAAACATGTAAAAATGGTAATCAATTTTTTTTATGAGTTACAACTGTCCAACTTCCATCATTTACAACTTATGACTCTTCACATTCCATGTGTTTAAAACTTTGAAAATATTTGTGCAACTTTTTACAAGTTTTGCATCTAGACTCTAACCAATGACCAAGACCACTAATTAGACCCCAAAAGACATAAAATAGTCTTTCTAGACCTTATTACATATTAAGAACTTAAACAAAACAAACATTAATTTTTTGCCCCTCTTGGAGGCATGAAAACCTATGGTGCCCCTGCACCAACCACCACCTTCATCACTTATAAATCCATAATATCAAGCCAACCCCCAATTCACCCCATACAACACATATAACACCAAAACACCGTCATATAAAAATATAGCTTATAACTCATCTACCATCTCACAAAACACATATGCTCCACCATTGAACAATCCTCAAGATGACATATCTTCACAAATACAGACATTAATCTAGAAAATCTAAGACATTCAAATGGGAAAGACTAAAAATTCCTATGCAGTTCAAGATCTATATCCTTATCCATTTGATCAAAGCATCACAATGATACCATTTCCTCTAAATTTTGAGATACCTAAATTTGACAAATACAAGGGACGTGGAAATCCAGAAGAGCATATTAGAGAGTTCTATGTTTCTTGCATGGAAGTATCATATAATGATTCATACCTTATGTATCTATTCCTAAGAAGTTTGGGAGTGCAAGCCATAAATTGGTTTTCAAACTTTCCTCCAAGAATCAAAATGTTTCAAGAGATAATATATCAATTTGTAGCCCATTTTTCCTACAAGATTGACACAAACGTAACTTTGGAGGAACTCTATACCCTTAAGAAAAACAAGGGAGAAGCATTTGCATCCTTTTTACAATGATGGATACATAAGGAAAGAAAGTTTAAATGGCCCATACTTGTGAAGCAACAAGTATAAATCATTGTAGGAAACATAGATAGCGATTTATCATTCCAATTGAGAATGCAATGTGTGTCAACATTTGAAGAACTCATATCTAAAGGGCTCAACATTGAGAGGGCCCTCATTGTAAAGGGAGGAATAAAAGTTTACAAAGATAATCAACCATCATCTAGTTCTAGTGATAAACCTCGTATATGGGCCAAAAATAAGAATGTTACTAACGATGGTGTAGTTGATGTGAACGTCATGATAAATGCTCCACCAAAAGAAAATAAACAACAACAAGTCATTCAACAAACTATTAACAATTCCAATCCCCCAAGAGGACCACCACCTAAGCAAAAAAATTACCCATGACAACACAAGTATACACCCTTTGGGGAGCCTATTGAAATGGTCCTATGCAAGTTGATTCATTCAAACCTAATCACACTCAAATTTCAGACACTATGATGAACCTCAATTCAAACCTTTGTGGTATTAAGATGAAGATCATTGCGAGTTTCACCGAACCAAAGGTTATAAAACATCAAATTATATGAGACTAAAGAATTTTATCCAAGACCTTATCGATCAAGGTGATGTGAGTATCGATCAACATCATGGAAATAGTAACCTTGCAATATACAAGACACTGATGCCTAATCACAACAAAGGTAATGTTGTCAGAAAGGGAAAATTATATAACCAAGTTAATTACACCTACGACATTGTTTAAGGAGCATGTGATCATCAAATATTTGTAATCACAATAAAAGGACCTACTATTGAGTGTGGAGTCACCTCATAAAGAGGGAAAGTAACCATTCAGGGATCCCCTTTGTAATCTAGAACCCCATCAAGGTCAAATCCCCTAGATTACAATCTTTTGGATCAGCTTAAGAAAACTCTTACTCAGATTTCCATCTTATAACTTCTTAAAAATATCTCAAGTCCATAAGGACATCCTAGAAAATTCCTTTTCATCATCATCCATACCCACTGATACTGATGCTAAGCAATTCTAATCTATGGTTGGACACATCATGTCCACCCATCAACTCACATTTTATGAAAATGACCTCCCATCACAATCATCTCATAACTGTGCATTACACCTTGAGTTCTATGTCCATAAGAACAAATTCAAAAGAGTCTTGGTAGATGGAGGTGTGGGCTTAAATATGTGTACCCTTCAACTAATACAGAACCTGGGCTACCCTAAAGATGTGATTGAAAAAGCAAAAAGTGTCACCATTCAAGTGTATGATGACAATGAACAGAGATCAAAGGGAACAATAAAGATACCTATACAAGTAGGACTATCCATTGCAAAGACCACATGTCAAGTCCTAGATCTTGAAATATCTTACAAAATCCTTCTTGGTTGACCATAGATTCATGCCATGCAAGTCATGGAATCAACATATCACCAGTGTATCAAATTTCAATATGATAATAAAGAGATAACCATTCATGGTGATCCATATCCATTTTACTATTACAAGAGTATGGAGGATTAGTATTACAAGGTCTATAGGTACCGAATAATGATGAATTTGAACCAGTACCCTCATCCTATGTTGATCTTTCCACGTTAGCATCCATGCCTGAATCGAATTCATCAATACTAAAAAATATCTTGGAGATCAAGGTTCTCATCAAGGACAATGGTTGTGGGGATTACAACCTGAAGTACTCTTTTGTTGTAGGAGAACTCCCACTTTCTCCTAAATCTTATGGTAAACCTCAACACTTGACAAGGTGACTAAGACAATAAAAATAGCATCAACCACCTTCATAAAGTGGGGAGATCTAAACCACATGTCACATTATATGCCTCTTCACTAGATGATGAGGCATAGAACAACTTGAAAACTTTCCTTAGAGAGAAAAAAATTAACTTCACTTGGTCCTATGTAGACATGCGAGGGCTAGATACATCATTGGTTGTCCATCATCTCACAATATATCCTCAAGAAAAGCTAGTGAAGCAGAAATTGAAAAAATGCATCCACAAGTCACATTATTGGTCAAGGTGGAGTTAAAAAATCTTCTTGAAGTAGGGTTAATATGGCCAATTGATCCTAAGTAGGTTTCCAACCTTGTACTAGTCTCCAAACCCATTGGAGGCATCAGGATATGCATAAACTTTAGAGATTTAAATAAGGCATGTCCCAAGGATGACTTCTAGCTTCCCAACATAGATATCATCATGGATCTAACAACTAGCCATGTAATGCTTTCTCTCATGGATGGATTCTCAGGGTATAACCAAATAATGATAGCTAAGGAAGACCAAAATAAGATAACATTCACATGTTTGTGGAGAACCTACTGCTAAAATGTAATGTTGTTTGGTCTCAAGAATGTTGGAGAAACCTATCAAAGAGTGATGACCTTAATATTTCATGGCATGGTCCATAAGACCTTAAAGGACTATGTGGATGACATCTTGGACAAATACATAACAAGGAAGGAACATCTAGAAGTGATAGAAAAAAAATTCGACACACTTGAGAAGTATCAAGTAAGGTTGAACCCTAAGAAATGCGTCTTTGGAGTCAGTAGAGGTATAAATTTTGGGATACATTATGTCATAAAGGAGAATCAAAGTCGACCTAGGAAAATTCAAAGAAATCATGGAAATGCAACCACCACAGACCCTTAAGCAACTTTGTAGCCTACAAGGGAAGATCCAATCAATTAGAAGGTTTATTGCCCAAGTAGAAGATAAGTGGCATCCATTCACCCATCTCCTTCACAAGGGTGTGGCCTATAAATAGGATCAACATTCTGAGAAAGCATTCCAACAACTAAAGTATTATCTAGCATCACCACCTATCTTAATGCCTCCAACATCAGAAAGCCATTGATATTATATATTTCAGCCACCTTAGTAGCTCTAAGGGATCTCTTAGCTCAACACAATGACACAAGAAAAGAGAGGGAATACTATATCAGTAGAACATTGGTAGGATATGAAATTAATTATACATCTATTGAAAAATATTTTCTAGCAGTGGTATTTGCTTCCCAAAATTTGAGACACTACATGATCTCCCATCAAATCAAACTCATCTCCAAGGTTGATCCACTCAAATACTTGTTATCAAAATCCACTCTCATTGGTCGCATGGAAAATTGGGTAATGATCCTTACTAAATTTGATATAGAGTATGTTGATTGAAAAGCTATCAAAGGGAAAGCCATTATGGACTAGCTAGCAAAATCCCCAATCTACACAGAAAACCCATTGGTATCAGAGTTTCTTGATGAATTAGTGTTCACCCTTAGCACTATAGATTAGTGGAAGTTTTATTTTGATGGTTCCTACATGCAATATGGGTTCAGAGCGGGAATTTTATTCATCACCCCAAAAGGTGATTACATTATGAATTCATGCAAGCTAGCATTTCCATTCATAAATAAAATAGTCGAGTATGAGGTCCTCATCACAGGGTTAATAATTGCAATCCAATGTGGATCTAGGATCTCAAATTCTATGGAGATTCCCAGATAATCATGAATCAAGTCAATAATGATTACCAAACTAAGGATGATAAATTGATTCCCTATGAGAAGATGGTTGATAGCTTAAAGGACTATTTCATTGATATCATGTTTGAGTAAATACCTAGAATCAACAACCGAGAAGCAGATGCCATGGCCACCATTAGATCCTTATTAGATATGCCACATAATAGCCTAAAATGTGAGTTTATCATCGAGTAGCTTCTCATGCCAAATTTTGATATACTCAAATCAGAATTTATGTGTGAAATTGTTGATCCTAGTTCCTTATGGTATCATTATATTTTCACTTACCTCTATAATGATATCCTCCCATTTGACCTTACCCCAAACCTGTGAAATATGTTTATCTAAAGAGCCTCTTGATCCATCCTCATGTGAAATACCCTTTACTGAAGGAGTCTCGAGGGAACATTGTTGCAATGTCTTAACCAAGATGAAGCTTTGACTACCTTGAAAGAGGTGCACAAAGGTATTTGCGGGTCACACTCGAGTGGCATAACCTTGGCCAAGAAGTTGTTGAGAATAGGACACTATTGGCCAAAAATGGAGCAAGAAGCCAATCAATTTGTGAAAAAATATTTGTAGTGTATGCAACATGGGGACCTCATCCATGCAACAACTCAAGATCTCAAGCCCATCACCACAACTTGTCCTTTTTCACAATGGGGACTCAACCTTGTAGGTAAAATCAACCCTACCTCTTCAAATTGTCATAAGTTCGTAATGATAGCCACATAATGCTTTACCAAGTGGATCAAATCCATACCTATGACCTACATAATAGGAAATAAAATATCCAAGTTTATCCTAAACTACCTCATTTTTTGCTATGGTGTTTCATAGGCCATCATCACAAATAATGGAACACCTTTTAAAAACTAGGATGTCTGCAAGCTTTGCCATCAATTCAATATCCAACATCATTTTTCCACCCCCTATTACCCCCAAGGAAAAGGTCAAGGTGAGGCTTCTAATAAAACCATCATTAAGATTGTAAAGAAGATGGTCAATGAAGTTGGTTGGGATTGGAACCTATAATTAAATCTTTCCCTATGGGCTTATCGAACTAGCATCTACATGCCTATAGGTGCTACACCCTATTCCTTAGTCTATGGAATTGAAGTCATCCTACCTATTGAGGTTGAGCTCTCGTCACTAAGGGTTTCCTTGCAACATCTCATAATAGATGAAAAATACAAAGTATCCAGGCTAAATGAACTAGAATTTTTGGATGAACATCACCTCGAAGCACTCAATCACCTATAGGCCTATCAGAATAGACTCATAAGAAGTTACAACAAAAATATCAAAGGTCGGTGCTTCTAGGTAGGGGATCTTGTCTTGAAGGAAAATGAGAAGAATGTGTTAGATTAAGACAACAAGGGAAAGTTTGAGCCAAATTTTTTGGGGCCTTTCATTGTCACAACAAGTTATAGTTCAAGAGCCTATCAAATATCAACACTTGAAGGAGAACCCTTGCAGGAACCCATCAAAAACATACATCTCAAAAAGTTTAATGCCTAGCCCATGAGGGGTATTCTAAAATCCAAAAACATCAGCAAGGTAAAAAAAAATTTTAAAAAAATAGAAAAAGGATCAAAATAGTAAAGAGAAAAATTGTCCTCTAGCATAAACCACTTTGGTGGCACTTTGGGTAAGTACCTTGGTGAAAACCTAGCAAATAGGCACATTGCATAAATAAGCACCATCTCCTATCTATCATAGAATCTTTCACTTATCCTTCGTCCATAATAAAGTCAGTCATCCATCTATCCCATCCACTACATCCATCTTCCATATATGTATCCTCATATTCCTCCATTCATCTATGTTTGTATCATAGCTTGGTATCTAGCGAGTATCTATCCCTATTAGTACTACTTGGAATTATCCTAAGGTCATTTTTTCCTGCTTATATCAATGTAGTCTATCACATCAGACTAAGGGAATATTCCTATACCTATGTCAGATTAGGTTCTTGTTTATTCTCTTAAGGTTATTTTTCAAAAATCCAAAAATATTCAAAACACATCAAAATCCAAAAACATTCAAAACACGTCAAAATCCAAAAAACATTAAAAACGCATCAAAATCTACAAAGAAATTAAAATATCTCAAAAAATCCAAAAACATTCATAATATCTCAAAAATCCAAAAAAAAACAAAATGTCACAAAAGCCCAAAAACATCCAAACATCCTTAAAATCCCAAAAAAAAAAAACATCTCAAAATTCAAAAACATCCAAATCAAGTCAAAACCCCTTAAAAAGGTCTAAAGCATTAAAAATCATAAATTTTATTGAGTCCAATAGTCAAACTGCTTTGCCTCTACGTGTGTATGTAGGCTTGAGGCCATCATTGATGAGCCCCTGAAGCCTAGGTTAGTCCTTTAGGAGTCTGCTATAATAAAATGTCACTTGTCAGAGTTAGTTAAACTACATTGCCTCTATGCATGTTATGTAGGCAAGGCCATCTCTAATGAGCCCTCGAGGCATAGGTCTTTTCCCCCTTAGGTCCTATTCTCTTAGTCTAACCTTGAAAAACTCATTTAACATTTGGAAAACTTAAAAATAAAAAAAAATAGAAAACTTTGAAAAACCCAAAACAACCTCAAATATTTTCATAAAACTCAAAACATTCAAATAACCTCAAAATACCAAAAATAACCTCAAAACATTTCAAAAAGTAAAAAACATTGAAATATTCCAAAAACAAAATCACTTGTCACATCTCACTTTCACTCATAATAAATTGATTGTCACCTTCAACCTTTGGCAACACAAATGGAAATAGGTACAACAAATCAGTGAAACACAAAATTGTCAACGCAAAATCTTAAGTCTTGATCATGGTCAAACACATTAATTAACATTTATATCAATGGCCTATCAAATATTTAGAATTAATCATAATCCAATAACATTTCTTATGGATACATCTTTCCTACAGTGGACATCATCATTGGAAATCACGACAAGAGATATGAATAACATTGATTTTTTATTCATTTGATCTTTTCTTATGATTTATCTTATTGGTCCATTTTGACGATCTCTCGATGATGTCTACAAAATGATTTCAAGAGAAAGGAATGGGGCATTGATCATTGATTTTTTTGTTGTGCTTGTTGGATATTCTTGTAATACAACCTTGGAAAATACTTGCCTTGCATGGGTAAGAGTAGTCTCAAGTAAAACAATAGCTAGGGCATATCAGGTTCTTCATACCTTTTATGTATTAGTCTCCTTATTTCAAGGGGTTCATTCTTTCACACGATCAAACAAGGTTTTTGTATGTCAGGTATGAACAAAAATACTAGACTATTTGTTTGCAAAGTCAAATTTCATGCATTAGATGCAACATTATCCTAGTTTTCAATACCTTGGTGCATCATGTCTATTTTCTATATCAAAAATAAGGATTCCTATGATGAAATTAAGCCTAATCTAACGAAAAAAAGCAATATCATATCCTATCTCATCACATATCCAATAAAATCTTGAATAATCATAGGTTTGTTGGAACACTGAATCAATCTCAATAATACATGCTAATCAATATTCATCTCATTCTTCTACTTTTGTCCACGATAACATTTCCATCCTAGTATCATGACATACAACAAAAATAATATAAATGCATCCATCTTGCATCCACAAACCATCAGCATACATCCTGCATAATCATTACATATCGAGAGAAAAGATAAATAAATCATCCACAGAATTGCATTGCATCCATCTTCCACCCATGAATCATTACACGTACATATACACATGCATCATATCATAACATGAGAATAATAAAAGAAATATTCATCCATCGTATAAACATTTTCATCCATACATAACACATCCATAATGCATCCATACACATATATCCATCACATAAGATTATAAGCATGAAATAAGACATCATAAAATAAATGTTGTATCATCAATCATCTCATATATATATATATATATATATATATATCCAAAAATGAATATCATGATACATATCAAAGTGTGTGATATACATATAAAATATACATGAGGCTATCAAAAAAAATTGATGAATGGATATACATAAGGTCTACATCAAAAAAATAGCTACACATAGCTATCCCCGACTCCCCTAGTCCTCTCCATCAACATCAAGCCAGTGTGATGGTGATCCTCTCAGTGGTATCTAATCTCCACCTAAGGGACCACCCTGTCCTCCTTTCTAGCTTACGGATGGACCACCCAATGATCTGCTAGGAGCTATAGAACTCCTCTATGATAAATTGGGCTACCGCTTGTGGGAAAGAACCTACATGTAATAGATGGTCTAGTATTATGATACCTTTGTAATTGCTTATGCATAGTGGGTAGTTGATACCATCTCACCCTATGCTTGGGATGTGGTCTCCATCTATTGTCTATGTGCAATCTCCTACACCAACTATAACTCTATTTGTTGTCATTGAATCCTCATAGTGTCTCTCTTTTAATGGGTCTGATCTCACTCCTATCATAGGGTATCTCACTCCTATCTAGCATTGTCTCGCTCTTGCATATATGTGTCTCTCTTGGTGGGCCTAATCCCGCTCAATGGTCCTTTGAGCCCACTCCTGAGTAACTACCTGTAATCTCTAATTAGTATCCCCAGGTACTATTGCCTAATGTTGTT
This sequence comes from Sequoia sempervirens, assembly GCA_007258455.2. NCBI lineage: Eukaryota > Viridiplantae > Streptophyta > Pinopsida > Cupressales > Cupressaceae > Sequoia > Sequoia sempervirens. Next base: position 37,829 of record VDFB02057643.1, read on the forward strand.
GTGGTACAAGAGGTGGTGGTCCTTGTGGTACCTATCCTAGAATCTGACCTTTTCCACCTCTACCACCCCTTCCTCATTGTCATTAGCCCCTTGCATTTGCATCTGCTTGATTAGTGAGCCAAATAGGTCAATGCTCTAAAAACTTGATGAGGGTTATGCCACTCCAAACCCAAATGAAACACAACAACCCATTTATATAACAGGAAACTTTCTCCTTGTTGGCCTCAGAATGGCCTATTTTGATTAGGGCACGATAGAATCCATTTGTATACTCCTTGACAGATTTTCTCACTTGTTTCAACCCTTGCATCTTCTTCAACAAATCTAGCTCATAGTCCACATGGATGAACTATCTTTTTAATTTTTCCACCATCTGGTCCCATCTTGTTATTTTCTCTTTTCCTCTTTGATTTATTTCTATTTGTACCTCTTTCCACCAAATATTTGCATGACCCTTTAGCTTGGTCTTTGCAAATTTGACCCTCTCAAGATCTTCCACCTCCTCGTACTCAAAGTACTTCATATCATTGATCCAATCAATCAACTCTTCTAGTTTTAAGATTCCCAAAAAATGTAGAAACATCAATATTTGGCCTTTTTCCAATCTTAGAGATGGCCTTAAATAATCTAACTTGCTTCAGATCTACTACATCTTGTTCCTCCTCAAATTGTTCCTCATTTTCATCTTCATCTTCACTTTCATCTCCTCTTCTTGGCTCAAACCCTTGATGCAACTCCTCTTGAAGTGCTTGAACTTATCTCTACAGGGCTCTAAAACCCTCTTTTGGTACAACAACATTTCTTCCACCACCATAGTTTCTTCGTGGAGGTATTCTAATCACTTTTTTCAAAAACCCACAACCACAAGTCCTGGTGCAAGCTACCTCATGTTCGGAAATCTATTCGTACACTTGGGAAAACCTACTCTGATACCACTTGATGAGGGTTATGCCACCTGAAACCCACATGAAACACAACAATAGATATCAACACAGAAGATGTAGGAAAAAATATAACTCACTTTCCATTACTTTTAGAAAATAAAATTATAGATTCAAAAATTACAGTGTTATAGCCACATGGGCTTGATTCATTACAAAAAAATCAACTCTTAAAAGAAAATCTATTATTCGGAGCCACAATCTACATTAATGGAGCCACCCCCATAACCTCCACTAAACCCTTTATTTTACACCAATAACCGCCTTAGAATGTTCTAGAAAGTATAACTTTCCCTTTTCTTTTGGCACCAGAAGTCCAGCCATTTGATTTTCCACCTGGGAAGATATTTTATTGAAATTCACTTTTCAATGGGACAGCTTCTCAGAGCCATAACTTTTGACTTAGGTGTCCAATTTGCTATTATAATATATCATTGGAAATTTTTTGAAGAGATCTACAACATCGAAGTACTTAAAGGTCATTTTGTCCATTTTTTGAGCTTTTTTGGGGCTTCTAAGATTTTGAAATTTGAATTTGAAGTTGTATTCTAGAAATTTCTCAAGACAAAAACTTTAATATCTCCCAAATGGTTACGGTATTGAGATGATTCTTCTTCCATATGATAATTTTTTCAGTTATGCTCCTTGGGGTACATTTTTAGGCCCATACGAGCCCATTTAGGCTAACTTACTAAAAATGGTAAGTTATTGTTTTTCACCTTTTCTGAATTTTGATTGTCTTACAACCCTTAAATGCCATCATGGGACTCAAAACAACTAAAGAAAATAAGGAAAAATATTTTTTGGGGTGATGCAAGATTCTTACATCATATCATAAGTATAATAAAGGAAATAACCATCATCCATCATAAAAGCATATGATCACATCTCATAAAACATCTATATCCATAGATCCATAATACATCTATAAGCGTAACATACATCACATAAGATCATAAACATGAAATAAGACAACATCATATATAAATTTTGCATCCTCGATCATCTCATATATATATATATCAAAAAATTAAATTCATGATACATATCAAAGTGTGTGATTTACATCAAATATATACATGAGGCTATCCATAGCCAATGAATGAATATACATCATATTCAGATGTACATAAATATATGGATACAAAAAAATGTCTATATACATCAGAGTCTAGTTGGAGCTCCCCTGGTCATCTTGACTAGGAGTAGGCTGGTGCTGGGGTATCATCTACCTCTGTTGTGATCCACTGGGTGAGGGTCTACCCACTGATGGGCCACCCTCCAACCTTCTCAATCTAATCACACTCCTCTGAGGAAAATTAGCCTATTTCCTATGAAGAGGAACCTGCATATGGTATACTATTTGATAATAAGTGGCCTCGACAACTGCCTATGCATATAGGGTAGCCAACACTATCTCAAAACCTTATGCTTGGGACGTGGCCTCAAGCTACTGCCTCCTAGTAGTCTCCTAGGCTAAATGTAACTCTATCTACTACCAACATTTAACCTTGAAGTCCAATTATGTGTAGAGTTGATCTCGCTCCTATATGAACCCATATCGCTCTTGGCGGGATTGGTCCTGCTATTGCCTGAATGTATCCCACTCCTGGCGGGCCTAATCTCTCTCTTTTGTGATGGCCTAAAATCTCTAATCAAGAACAATGACCACCTACTATTTTTGAGGCACATGTGGTGGGGCCCCTGAGGTGGCCATTGTGGAACAAGTTGAGGAGGACCCTATGTAGGAGCCTATCCTTGAACCTATCTCGAAACCTGAACCTATCCTAGAACCTAACCTTGTCCTCTACTGCCTCAACCTTTGTGTCTCTAGCCCCTATGTCTCCGCCCACTAGATTAGTAAGTCTTAGGGTTCTTTACCCTGCAAACCATGCATCATAACTTGGGGTGGTCCTAGGATCATCAGGACCCCCTGCATATGTCCAAGGAAGTGGCACTAAGTGATCCAAATTTGTGATCATTTTCTAAGGAACCATTTCCAGTCCTGACTATGGTATCTCTCTAAAATTATTAGCATACATTACCATATACTCGTCAACCAGAGCATCCTACTACTCCCCAAACTATCATGCAACTCGAACTAGTAATACCTCTCAATAATGTGGGAGGTATGACCCATGAGCCATCGGGTCTATCAGTAATATACCATACATTTTTTGTCATCATACAATGGCCCAATATACAACCACGGCCTCCAAGTGAACTCAATCATGTCATCAATAACCTACCACTAGTAAGCTACATCACCTATGTGATGAAGAGTGATCATGTTGTCATATCTATATGCTATCATATCCTCTTCATCTAGATCCTTGTATGTAACAACTGGCCTAAGAATAACAATGTGCTTCCATTCCCATATGTGAATTATACTAACCCCTACGAATGTGTTGGCTCCTCCTTAATACACCACCTAGTGCATGTCATAATAAAGATGGACCGATATGAATGGGCCCCAAGCATAAACACATGCATCCTCCATAATCCTCTCAATGACAACACCCCATCTATGGAGGAATAACCTAGATCACCTGCCAAGAACCAGTACTCCCATGATGAGTTTTGTAATAACTAGAGTAATATCACCAACAACACCAACATATCATCAAAGGTCTATTTGTCTGCCCTTGAGCTCCAATTCATCCACACCTAGGACTCATAGCATGGCCTCACAAGCAAGGTTAGCATCGTATATAGCTCGCTCTCTATGGATGGGTACCCTCAAGATCCTCCAAACATACTCAAGCGTAATGGTGGCCTCACCTATTAGAAGGTGGAATGAAGAAGTCTCTAAGTGTCAGCGCTCCACCAAAGTATTCATGAGTGATAAATGGGTCCTGACCTCTAGCATGTATGCAATAGGATGCAATCTAGTCGCTCCCAAGAAAATAACATCAAGCTCTCCCAAGGTAGTAATATGCTCTAGGATCTGTGGCCAGTGCTCTCGAGAAAGAAGAGGATGGCCTACATGCATAACACGCACGTCAATTTGTTAAAAAATTGAAACAATCTAAGTCAAACTAGCTAGAAAATAAAAAGTGAGCCTATTTTGCAAAAGTGGATCTCTATCTACCAAGAAAAAGCGTGGTAATCCTACAAAAGCATCACTATTTTACAATTGCATCACCATATTGCAAAGGAGTTTCCATATTGTAAAAGAATCATTGTTTTATTGTTTCCCTAGTGCAAAAGCAAGCCTCTAAAACCTATTGGATGTTGTGGTTGTGTTGTTGATATGTGGTTTTCATTGATTTCAACACTATTAGCATAAATGTATTTGAAGTTGTATATGTCGAGGATATTGGAGAAATTGTAAAGAAATGAGTTGCAGGTTGTCAGTGCTTAAGTGAAGTTCATTATGGTGGTATGTTCTATACGTTGAAGATCATAGGTTGTGGACTAAATGGTTTGTTGCTAAGTGTATCTAGTTTATCCACGTCAAGTTTCAGAGATCCGCATGAAGAGTTGATTGAGTTATGAAGATTTTCATTCAGACAGTTTTTTTGTTTCTTCAGTTGGTGTTCTTGATTGAAGATGAGGCTATTTTTGTTAGTTTAGTTGTTGTGGATGCTTCTATGTTGGTTCTTAATGTTTTTGGATGTTTCTAGATCATGCTCTATCTTTGTTGCACATCCGCATTGATCGTTGTGATCGTGGTTGGCGATTTTCTCTTGCGTGTTCATATTTTTTATGTTCCTAGCCGACATGGTGTTGAAGCATGTTGTGAATCTTCGAGGATAATTTAATTGAAGTGTTTGCATGTTGAAAATGTTGATTTAGGTCCTCACTAAGTTATGGCCGACTTTGGTTGATACGCATTGATTATTATGAATGATTTGGGCCGATAGTCATATTCATTTTATTATTTCTTTGTGGCCAACTTGTAGTGGTGAAATTTCTTGTTGTGGATATTTAAGAGCAGATGTTTGTTCGAATTGAAGTGTGTGAGTGTGTGTGTATGTGTGAATAATTTCCTAATCATTCGAAGGCAGAGCAAAGTGTGAAGAAAAGTGAAGAAGAGTGAAGAAGAGTGAAGAGTTGTTCATGCGCTTAACCGGAACTATGATCAGGCATTAGCAGATGTTATTTTATTAGTTCAAATCCTTGCGGATGGCTTTAATTTGAATCCTTTTGTAAGACAATGTGTCTTCCTTTTTAATTGAGCAATGAGCTCTAGGTAGTGCACTTGAATGCAAGTGCATTCCTCATATTTCATTTTCATTATACTTTTAACAGGGTATAATTTTGTGGACTAACCTCCACCGTGGTTTTTCCCCTAACAGGGTTTCCACGTAAAAAAAATCTCGGTGTTATGTGTGTTTCTAATGTGTTAATGATCTTTGTTTTCATGCTTAATAATCAGATATGAGAATAAAGTTAATAAGTTGAATAATTTTTGAAGTTTTGGGACAACTGATTCACCCCCCCTCTTAGTTGTTTGCTCTTGTTTTTCCAACAATTGGTATCAGAGCTAAGTTCCTTGGAAGAATTTTAACAACTTAAGGTGATCCGGGATGGCAAGTTACAAGAAGGATAGTCTAATATTTGATGGTACAAATTACTCTTTGTGGAAGACTCGAATGGAGTGTCATTTGAGATGCATTGGTGAACCCTACTGGAACATTACAAGTAATAGGTATATTATTCCACATAATGGTCCTACTACTTCTACTGAGATCAGAGATGTTGAGTATAATATTCGGGCTAAAGAAGCTTTGTTGAGTGCGTTGACTAATTCAAAGATGACAAATGTTATGGATCTGAAGGCTGCTTATGAGATTTCTAAGTTGCAGACCTTGAAAGTGAAATATGAAAGGCTGAGAATGGGTGATGATGAGAACATTAATACTTTCATGCAAAGAGTGAATGAACTTGTGTGTGGTATTAGATGTGTTGGTGGAAAGATAGAAGAATTTGAAATTTTTTCTAAAGTGCTTAGATCCCTGCCCGATTCCTACAAAGTCAAGGCTAGTGTTATTAAAGAACTTTGGACTGTAACAAACATAACCAGAGATACATTGGTTGGTAAGTTGACTGCTTTTGAGTTGAGCGAATTTGGTGATGCCCTTCCTAAAGTTGAATATGCATTTAAGGCCACCACTTCTGGAAGGGATAGACAGAGATATGAACCAGGAGAGAGCTCATCTAGAAATACATTCAAGTACAAAGATGAAATCAGACAGATTGAAGAAGAAGAAAAAGAGATGGAAGAGTTGGAAGAACTTATTGTCAAAAGAGTACCGAGAGGAAAAGGTAAGTATGAAGGAAATTTTCCTCTTAAATGTTTTTCTTGCAATAAGATAGTTCATTTCACATCAAGGTGTCCAGAAAGAGCTGCTAAACCAAGACATAACAAGCCTAGATTTCAGAAGAAATTTTACTATGTTGTTGATGAAGGTGTAACAGATGATGAATCTAATAGAGATGATGATGAATGGGTATTTATTGTTGTCAAAGAAAATAGTCATGTATCTACTGAATCTACTAGTTGTACAAATGTGGAGAAAGCCCTAGCTTCTCGAATTGAAGAGAAATATGAATGGGTAATTGACAATGGATGTTCACATCATATGACAGGAGACAAAAGTAAGTTTGTGAGCTTTGAAAAATATGATGGTGGTGTTGTAAGATCCATGGAAGAGGATGCATTTCTCTTGATGGTAAGCATAATATTGATGATGTTCTGTATGTGGAAGGCTTGAAGCATAATCTTTTGAGTGTTGGTCAAATGGTCAATAAGGGATATAATCTTTAGTTCAATGATGGAAAGTGCAGAATATTGAGTTCCAGAAATGAAATTGCATCAGGTACAAAGACAAAAGGTAATATATTTCACTTGAATGTTGCTAGTAAAATTTGTTTGATTGCTCAAGTTGATGAAAGTTGGTTATGGCATAGGATATTGTGTCATGTTAACTTTGATAATATTGTCAAGATAAGTTCTACAAAGGCTATGAGAGATCTACCTAAGTTGGTGAAACCTACTAATGCAATATGCAAGAAATGTCAATTGGGAAAGCAAACCAGAATTTCATTTTGGAGTAAAAAGCATTGTTCAAATGAATTGTTAGAGCTTGTGCATACTAATCTGTGTGGTCCCTCTAAGGTCAGAAGTCTACAAGGTTACAGGTATTTCATGCTACTCATTGATGATTATTCTAGAATGGTATGGGTTACTTTCTTAAGAGAAATCTGAAGCACTGGAAAAGTTCAAGATCTTTAAAGCTGTGGTTGAGACAAAGACAAGTTTGAAGATTAAGTGTCTGAGATCAGATAGAGGTGGTGAATTCACTTCTGGTGAATTTAATTCTTTTTGTGAAGAACATGGAATAAAGAGACAATTGTCTACACTGCGGACCCCTCAACAAAATGGAGTTGTGGAAAGGAAGAATAGAACAGTTGAATATGTTGCTAGAACAATGATGCTAGAAGGAAATGTCCTTCATATCTACTGGAGAGAAGCTATGAGTATTGTTGTGTACATACTCAATCGGGTACAAATCAAAGGTGATACTGGTAAGACCCCTTTTGAGCTATGGACTAGTCAAAAGCCTACTGTTAAATACTTTAAGATATTTGGAAGTAGATGTTACATTAAGAGAGATGAATACATAGGAAAGTTTGATGCTAGGAGTGATGAAGGTATCTTTCTTGGTTATTCTTCTAAGAGAAAGGCCTACCGGTGTTACAATAAAAGATTGAATAAAATGGTTGAAAGTAAAAATGTTAAGGTTGATGAAGACTTTGGTACACCATCTAGAACCTGTGGATATGAATGTGATGATCAGAATGACAGTACAAATCAAGGAAAGCAAGATCAAACTACAAATAAAGTGCAAATCAATCCGGTAAATCAAGAGAATGAAGAAGAAGGAGAAACTGGTGGAAACACAAAAGAAACTAAAGTTGAAGAACAACCTAAGAAGACTCTGAGGTATGTAAGATTGAATCATTTAGAAGGTCAGATTATAGGTGATAAGAAAAAAGGTGTCTAGACTAGGAGAAAGATTGCATAAGAATATTGCTTGATTTCTAAGACTGAGCCTACTAGTGTGAATGAATCATGTAAATTTGTGCATTGGGTTGAAGCAATGAAAGAAGAGTTAAAACAGATTGAAAAGAATGATACATGGATTCTTGTTTCTAGACCTAAGGATAAGAATGTTATTGGAACTAAATGGGTTTTTACAAACAAACTGAATGAGAAAGGTGAAGTGATTAGAAACAAAGCAAGACTAGTATGTAAAGGATATTCACAAATGGAAGGAATTGATTTTGAAGAGACCTTTGCCCCTGTTGCTAGAATTGAAGCTATAAGATTATTTCTTGCCTATGCTGCTCATAAGGATTGCAAAGTTTATCAGATGGATGTTAAATCAGCTTTTCTAAATGGTGAATTGGAAGAAGTGTATGTTGAGAAACCTGATGGATTCCAGTTGACTGATAAGGAAGATATGGTGTGTCAGTTGAAGAAAGCATTGTATGGACTTAAGCAAGCCCCTAGAGCATGGTATGCCAGATTGGACAAGTATTTGTTGAAGCTTGGATTTAACAAAGGTACTGTTGATAGTAATATGTATTTCAAGAATGATGATAAAGATCTGATTGTTGAAGTCTTTGTTGATGACATTATTTTTGGAGGAGATGATGCCTTGTGCATGAAGTTTTCTAGTGAAATGCAGAATGAATTTGAGATATCTATGATTGGGGAGATAAAATTATTTTTGGGATTGAAAATTACTCAGTTAGATAAAGGGATATTTATATCTTAGTCCAAGTATGTGAAGGAATTGTTGAAGAAGTTCGGTATGGAAGATTCAAAGCCAGTTGGTACACCCATGGTGACCGGATGCAAGTTGAAAACAAAAGATGATTCTCTGAAACCAAATCAGACAAGATATAGATCAATGATTGGTGGATTGTTGTACTTAACTCAAACCAAGCCTGATATTATGAATGTTGTATGTATTGTTGTAATATTTCAAGCTAATCCAAAGGAATCTCATGTGACTGTTGTGAAGAGAATTTTTAGATACTTGAAGGGAACTATTGATCTTGGCCTATGGCATCCTAAAGATGATGATCTTACTTTGAGTGCCTTTACTAATGTTGATTGGGATGGAGATGTAAATGACAGGAAAAGTACTAGTGGTGGAGCATTTTCCTTGGGTAAAAAGCTAATTTCATGGATAAGCAAGAAGCAGAATACCATTTCTTTGTCCACTGTTGAGGTCAATACATTGTTGTTGTTGACAATTGTACTCAAGTCCTATGGATGAAGCAAATGTTGAAGGATATTAGAGTTGTATATGATGAGTCTATTGCTATACTATGATAATTCAAGTGCTATTAACATTTC
>VDFB02057644.1:0-10285 GCA_007258455.2 Sequoia sempervirens
TTTTGGTAGTAGTTTTGGGTTTTGAGCATCCTCAGGGATAGGGTGGCTTTTCTTAGTAGGGCCTTTGGATTCAGTCGGAGATAAGTTCATCTCGTTGGGTGGCTCAATTTCTTCAATGTGGATGGCCGAAATGGGTTTCAGAGGGCATAAAGCTAGATGAAAGTGGTAGAGTCTTAGGATAAGACCTTGGTGAAGCAACAGAGGAGTGGTTTCATTGGGATTTAAAGCAGCAGACTCCACACATTTCTCAATAGAACTTTCAAGGTCCAAGAGCAGATAAAAGGGAAAGCTCATTAAAACTTTATGCCTAAGGTGATTTAACAAGGGAAAATGGTAATAGTAATAAGTCTTGTACCTTCCTTCCAACATGACATATTTCATCAATGCAAGACACACCTGGTTCCACAGTTGAGGAAGAGCCTCCCGTTCGAACCCATACTGGTTGCTCACAGGTTTCTCATCACCCACAAAGAATTTGTCCATACTAGCATTGTCCTGGGTCTTCGAATGTTTAGGATGCTTCATGCCAGAACTTTGGAGGCCCGTCGCTTGCGCAATCACTTCCTCATCAACCATAAAGGAGATGCCTCCCACAGTCACATGTTGATTCTTCCAAGAGTTGATGAATTGGGTCAACATATTAGGGTCATGGCCCACAAGTCTCTCCATCAGAGGAGCAATGCCACCTTCAACGCAAATATGCCAGACAAGCGGAACCTTGCGAAAATCATTGCAATTATCTGGCTCCGTTCGCACACGATCTCCCCCATGACTCTACACCGCTCACAGTAAAACCAAGAACCCTGAAAAAAAGGAAAGTTAGAGAAAATAGCAAGGTGGAAAATCACCCCCGCATTAAGGCATTTAAGCCACAAACAATAATTTTTGGGAATCAAGCCTAAGGATAGATCACACGCATGAGCTAATAATTTCCCAGTAACAATCTTAGCATAGGATTTCATGAGTAAATTCTCGCATAAGTGGTTTAGCACCAAGTACATGATCAACATGGAAGGATTTCCTTCCACGTAGCAAAAATTTTGAAACCTATGCAAGATAGTCACGGGGACAAAATTAGAAATCTCTAAAAGGATAACAATTAGAGGATGGTCAAATTTAGATATACCCCAGATAGAGGCTATAAGACGCCAAATTAAAATAGTGAGTAAGGAAAATCCAAAGAGGAGTTTAGTTTCATAATTACAAGTCACATCAAATTCAAAAACACATAAATTGTAAATCTGCGATCTCAAAAGAATCCTCATAAGGAGATTACGATAAGTACGGTCTAGCTTAGAGCTAATCAACCGGTACTTGCCGCAATAAAAAATGATTTCCTTATTACAAACGTGCTTTAGTCTGTAATTTGAAATAATCCACTTGGTATCCATCCCATTGATACAACTAATCATCCATCTCATCAAACCAATAAGACCACAAAGCTCGACGAGGAAGCTAGTGGGCCCCCCAATAATCCAGTTAAGCACAAGTTGTGTTTCCATCATGAGTCGTGAAAGGGCTTTGTTCCTTAACTATCATACTCTGAATATTTGGCGAGAGAAGACTTAAATCACACCAACATTTGGATAAATTCCAGTGAGAACCAAAATTGGCTAAGGCGTCAACCACTTGGTTCCCCTCTCTGTAGATATGACTGGCCACCTTTAATTTTATTCTAGCCACAAGCAATATGATGTCAAGAAGAATATCCTTAGTGTTCCACCCCAGGAGTCTATCAAGATTTATAGCATCAATTATGGACTTAGAGTCACCTTCTATATGCAGGTTCTCTATCCCCAGGGAAACCATAATATGTAAGCCCTTTAACAATGCTCTAGCTTCCGCTATCATTGACGAATGTTGATTAATCCCCCTAGCATAACCGGCCACCCACTTACCTCTGTGATCTCTGATAGCACCTCCTATGCTTGCTCTGCCCAGGTTTCCCTTAGCAGCCCCATCAAAGTTTAATTTAAACTAGTCTCTGTCAGGGGGTTTCCAAATAGTGGCTCTCCTAGCCAGAAAATTGTAATTGTCATACGAGTTGGCATCCAGGTTCTGATGCCAAGATTTAGCTATGCTTATTTCCAACTCAATGGGCCCTTTATCTGAGGTTTTTCCTTTGAAAAGAGCAATATTTTCCCCAATGAGCCGAGCTCCAATCCCAAACACCTCTTTCAGATTCATTTACATGTTAAGTTGTACTATCATTTTCTTTCAAATTCTCAAACACAAGATCAAGATAGAAAATTAAATAAGAATTTCACATGTATTTCATTTCACAAGTCTACCTTTTCAATCATTGAATCATTTCAATCTAGATTAACATAATTCTCCTATATGAATTTCAAATGCAGTCATCATGCCATTTTGTGGTGTGTGCACCCAAATTCCATCGAACTTACTATTCAATTTGGCTAAACAATCCTACTTAAATTGTGTTCTCATCCTTCAACCTAGCATCCTACAATTACACACACTTGCACTTACACAATTCATTAGTAACATTCAATCATGATGGAAATATTAGGTAAGTTCAAAAGATCACATGTCAATGATGAATTTTAGCTGCTTTCAAACTTTTCAAAAATATCAAATTTTCATTTAACATATTGAACACCTCAATAATTCCAATTATCATAATATAAATTAAATGCAATGAGAATTGGGTTATGACACAAAACCCCATGCCTCCACCCTCTCCACCTCCTAACCCCCCAAATCTTGCAATTGATTAGACTCACTTATGAGAAAAGATAAATGCAAATTTAAATATCATTCAAGAAAATATCAATTTGATAAAAAATGAGCCTAACATTCCCCCCCATCTAGCACAATTTTCATCTTTGATGCAAATTGTTGTCCAATCTATTTGGTCCATCAATCCAAATCTAAATAGTTTTCATTGATGAAAAGAAGAGGGAGACAATTTTTATGGAATGGACTATCTTATAAAGAGATCAGGGACCTACATGTTAGAAAACAAACCATTTCCCGATGGCTTCATTAACCCCCATACAAACCAACCAATTCCACCTAAGAAAAAATGAATTTCAATTAAATGGTGTAGGAACCTATAGATAGAAAATGGTGGATGGTCTTTGATACTCCACCACATGCCAATTGTGAGGTGCCCCTTTATTTTTTGAGAAAATTATGGGCTGAGTTTGAGTTGGGTAAAAAACCCAACTGTTTTGATATGAGGTCATTTTAGGGAGTTGGGTGTGGCATGCCCAAAAATAGTCTAGGATCACATGTCAATCCTAAGCGACGTGCTCCAATTCATCGATTGTTGCTCCTCCATCTCCTGGTGTTCCAACTCCATATCAACACCAGACGATTATGTCGACATTGGGAGCATTGAGTTCTCTCTTAGGAGATCTCATTGATCAGAATACCCACATGGCAGCTGAAGTGGGTGATAGAGAGCATTGAGGAGGTGAGACTAGTCATCCATGCCATGGGAATACTCAGGCATCCACTTCAAATGCACATGTATTAGCAGTGGAATCATTTTTGGATTTACTATGTTCTGATGATCATCCTTCATAGGTATGTACATCTTTCAAGGAACATTTTAATTTGTTTGAAATGTGCAAAATTCATATAAATAATAGCATTAAATTATCTATAATATTAATTCAAGAAGTGTTCGATGTAGATGCATGATCATAGGAGGCCATCTCGATATGATCATTTTTTTTACATTGATAGTTGTAGAAGTAGTCACACCTTACGGTCAGGTAAACTAATATGTATATCTTAATTTATGTCCATATCTAATTTAATTTGAAATTGTACACATGTGTGAAATGATATATTGTATCTACGCAGGGAGATCATGTGCTATCCATGGCCGACCAACCACAAGGTGTGGTGAGCACTCCTAAGTCATCATCAGCTTTTATGCATGGGCCATCTCTAGTGTGTGTTTTCAAAAGTTATCTAGAAAATTTTGAAATTTACATGTACTTTAAAATATCACTAGATGTACTATGATTATTTTAAGTTTTCAAATTCAAATTAAATTTCAAATTTATATTTAAATGTAAATATATACATGTTTCATATATGTGTACATATATGCAGGATGATAGCAGTATCCTTATAGGTGGTAGGCAAGCTCCTAATCAGGGTCATGACCATGAGGCCATGTCATTAGAGGTCCTAAACTTTACTATATTTTCTATTCAATTAAAATCATTTTTATCACTAGTAATATTTTCTAACCTAGATTCTTTGCTTTATTTGAATATCTAAGAATTCTCATCTCAATCATTTTGTCCTCAATCGACATTTATACCACCCATTGAACAAAATGTGTCAGTATATTTAGATGATCAAATGGTAATCTATGCATACTTATGATTATTTAGATTTAAGAATTGAATTTAATGATTTTATCAGTTATGTTAAATTAAATCAAAATTTCTTTAACTTTATCTAATTCCAAGTTTTTGTACTCTTCTACAACATGATACAGGTCCATCTAATGTACGTGGAATGAAGAGGGGACTTGAGTTGACTGATTGTCCTGATAGTTATATATTTTTATTTTATAGACACTAGATAGTTTTATTTATATATGTGTCACTTGACATATACATTTCACATACATTATGCATTATAATCGTGCTTGTGTTTATTTATATGAGTTGACTTTAATATATTTTTCTAGATACATTTCATACATGTTTTAAATTCTAGACTAGCTTTAGATATATCTAGCATTTTATGTGGAATTTAATATACTTTGATCTTAAATGCACTCATGTATGTATGTTATGTTCATTATGATGATTAGATGCACTCACATATATATATTTTATCTACATTTACAAGAATGCACTACAAATTCTTGTCTAGAATCAAATTGCATATATTTAGATGTCATTGTTGAATGAAGTTTAGATGTCTTAAAATCATTAACTTTCAAATTTCAATAAAATCGCATGGTTAGGTGACAATTTAATATATTCCTTATAGTTTAGATCATATTAATAATAAAATAAGCTGGCCTAATTTTAACTATTTTCCAATTCTAGCAAATATACATCACGAAAAAAAAAATTATACTTGACATATATAAAATGTATAAGATAAAATTGGAACAATATAAAATGTGATTTATAAGTTCATTAAAGTTCATAAATTGAACAAACATATAATGTATACAACTATAACATGATGAAACATGTGTGTATATAAATACAATAAAATTTTATCCACTTTTAGTTCAAGTCCACAAATTGATATATTTACATAATTTATATGATGAAAATTTTTTATAGTGACAATCATGGTAGATCAACTTGATGGGAACCTACAAAAATAATTAATGTCTTGTAAATTAACTATATGTTTTATGATTCATTTAACTCTAATTCATGCGATAAAAGAACAATTTACTAAAATTCAGAAAAATGGATCTTAGAAATTCCTTACAAATTCAAGTGATGTCATGAGTTGGATCTTAGAAAATTGGATCTACTATATTAATTTTCATGAGTTTTTTAATGCACAAGTACTAGCCACTAATGTAGGAGACCTGAAACAAAAATGATTAAAAATATAATTAGGAAATTACTTAAGGGGATGCTCAACGAATGGATTTAAGGGTACACAATCTAGGATGACTTAAGGGGACCTAAGATGATATGGCTTAAATGGGACCTAAGAGGATGGCTTAAGGGGAGTTAAGAGAATTATTAAGGGGACCTAAGAGGATATGGATGAAGGGGTCCGTAAGAGAATGGACTTAAGGGAGCAGAGAATGGATGAAGGGATGCAAGAGGGTGGATTTTAGGAATCTAAGAGGATGGATTTACATGGATACTAATGGAATGGATGAAGGAAGGGATGAATGAAAATGTAGATAGATGGAAGAGGATCAATGGTAATTAAGGAAATAGACAGTGGAGGGAAGGAAGTGGAAGAGAATGGATGGAAAGGAATGGAATGAAGGGGTGGATGGATATAATGGAATGGAATGGATGGTGGAATGGACAGTGGATGGGACCTAAGAGGATATGGCTTAAATGGGTCCTAAGAGAATGGCTTAAGGGGAATTAAGAGGATATGGCTTAAAGGGATGAAAGAGGGTGGATTAAGGGGACCTAAGAGGATATGACTTAAGGGGTCCTAAGAGGGTGGCTTAAGGGGAGTTGGGAGAATGAGTTAAGGAGATGCAAGAGGATGGATTAAGGGTAGCTCAACCTAAACCTTATCCATCAATCCTAACCTTAACCCTCAAACCATAATAGATTTTCTATTCTAAACATCTTGTCAACCCTAGAAATCTTAAACCCTAAACCCTAAGACCTAAAGCCTAGGAGATGAAACCTTAACCCTTAACCCATAATAGATTTTTCTATTATAAGAATTTTTTCAACCCTAGAAACCCTAAACTTGCAACCCTAGGACCTAAATCCTAGGAGATGAACCCTTAACCCTCAACCCATAATAGATTTGTTATTCTAAGAATCTTGTCAACCCTAGAAACCCTAAACCCGCAACCCTAGGACCTAAAGCCTAGGAGATGAACCCTTAACCCTTAACCCATAATGGATTTTTTATTCTAAGCATATTGTCAACCCTAGAAATCATAAACCCTTAACCCATAATATATTTGTTATTCTAAGCATCTTGTCAACTCTAAACCCTAGACCCTAGGACCTAAAGCCTGGGTGATGAACCATTAACCCTCAAGCCATAATAGATTTGTTATTCTAAGAATCTTGTCAACTTTATACCATACACCCTATCCCTCAACCCTAGGACCTAAATCCTAGGGGATGAACCATTAACCCTCAACCCATAATAGATTTGTTATTCTAAGCATATTGTCAACTATAAACCCTAAACCCTAGGACCTAAAGCCTATGGGATGAACCATTAACCCTCAACCCATAATATATTTTTTATTTCAAGCATATTTTCAACTCTATACCCTAAATCCTAGGGGATGAACCATTAACCCTCAACCCACAAATAGATTTGTTATTTTAAGCATCTCGTCAACTTTATACACTAAAACCCTAAACCTTATCCCTCAACCCTAGGACCTAAAGCCTGGGGTATGAACCATTAACCCTAAACCCATGATATATTTGTTATTATAAGCATCTTGTTAACTCTAAACCCTAAACCATAGGACCTAAAGCCTAGGATTTGAACCCTTAACCCATAATAGATTTTTTATTATAAGCATCTTTTCAACCCTAAACCCTAGGACCTAAAGCCTAAGGGATGAGCCATTAACCCTCAACCCATAATAGATTTATTAGTATAATCATCTTGTCAACTCTATACCCTAAACCCTAAACCATATCCCTCAACCCTAGGACCTAAAGCCTAGGGTATGAACCATTAACCCTCAACTCATAATAGATTTATTATTCTAAGAATCTTGTCAATCCTAAACCCTAAACCATATGATCTAAATCCTAGGAGATGAACCCTTAACCCTTAAGCCATAATAGATTTGTTATTCTAAGCATCTTTTCAACACTAAACCTTAAACCATATCCCTCAACCCTAGGACATAAATCCCAAGGTATGAACACTCAACCCTCAACCCTGTACCATATACCCTCTTGATCATAAACCCTAAGAGAGGGGAGATGTGAGATGATGGGGAGGAGAGTAGGTAGACGATGAATTAAGGGGTCCTAAGAGGATGGCTTAAGGGGAGTTAAGATAATGACTTAAGGATGCCTAAGAAGATATTGATTAATTGGTCCTAAGAAGATGGTGTAAGGGGGGTTAAGAGAGTGACTTAAGGGGATGCAAGAGGATGGATTAATGGTAGATAAGAGGATATGGCTTAAAGGTTCTTAAGAGTATGGTTTAAGAGGAGTTAAAAGAGTGACTTAAGGAGATGCAAGACAATGGATTAAGGGTAGATAAGAGGATATGGCTCAAGGGGTCCTAAGAGGATGGCTTAAGGGAAGTTAAGAGAGTGACTTAAGGGGATATGGAATAAATTATAAACTTTTTATAAAATGATGAATTATTTAGTTTTATATTTTGACTATCAATTAAATGTATAGAGCTATATAGTTACATGTATCTAGATTCAAATTCTATTGTAATATATGCATGTCCTCTCTTTTTTTCTAATGCATCTAGTTTTGGGAGACCTAAACAAAAAATGGTTTAAAACTATAATTAGGAAATGAATTAAGACTAACATAAGAACATGGATTAAGGGGAGATACACATTAGCCTTGACTCTAAGTTATGTGATAAATTTTTAACTATATAAAGACTATCAATTAAATATATACACAACTATATACTTACATTTATTTTATTTATTTTGTTGTACCATCTGCATCCTCTCTCTTTTGTAATGCATCTATGATTGTCTCATGATTATCCATTGAAAGTGTCCATAACACTTTATTATCACACCTCCCTTGATATCTAACTAGTTTTATATTGGTTTCCAAAATCAAATTTGAGTAATGTATAATCTTCTTGTGTCTTTCATAGGCTTCAAATGTAGGCAAGCCATTCTTTCTTATTAGATATTTTTGAAGCTAGGTGCCAACAAGAACTACAAAACCAGTTGGATACTCAAAATTATCATCATCCACTCTAGGATGTACCAACTTATGTTTTCTCTCAACACATCTAGCCAACCAATACTTCATCTCCTCTTCATTCCCCTCAGGTGCAACAACAACATACACACATGTCCTAGAAAAAAATATTTAATTCAATAAAGAGTGAAATATATTTAATTCACATATAAACATGCATGTACATATAAAATTATATATATTAAAAAATAATGTAATAGAAAATTGAATTCAATTTAATGTACCTTATTGTACAAGGTTCGAAACACAATCATAATCATCCAATGCAAACACTTGATTATCTTCTTCAATTGTCGTTTCATGTTGATCATGTGTTGATGTAGGTTTTAAGGCTCTTTTTTGTCATTCTTCGACCCATTCCATATTTTGGCATGCCTCCTAATCACCTACAATGGAAAATTGATAAAAACATGCAAGCTCCCTTGTCCATATTGTCCACATGTTTGCATTCAAACTCTTAAATGAATGCCATTTTTTTTATCCATTAATTGTTTCACAGTCTTGTTCAGTAAGAATATTATTTTATTTAACTAACCAAAAGAAGCATCGAATTATAGAGATATCACTTGTTCATGTCAATAATTTTGTGTTGCACCAATCTACAATTGCACGTGCATCTCTGAATTTCATTGCATCCTCAAATATTAGTTTCTCTCTAGCAAGAGATCTTTTCACACATGCACCTACTCCATCATGTTCTCCTTTACCATTTCCATCTTAAAAAAACTCATGTGTTGGATATTATTTTCCTTATGAGCTCTACATAACCAATTAAATATTCTAGCATTCTTGAATTGACCCGTGCAATTATCCAACCATATGAGATGTTCTCTCATTTGAATTACTCTCTCTTTTAATTTTTTATAAAATATATTAAAACAAAAATGAACAAACTCAAATGAGTGTAATCGATTATCACTCACATAAAAATGGTACTCAAAAAAAATCTATTATCTTCTCTACTATCATCTACATGTCTATATACAATATGAGCAAATATGGCTACTTGCACTAAATTATAATATTGGGATTGAATTTATTCTTGTGGAGCAAGAGTGTGGTTTTCTGCAAAATCAACAACTGACAACATAGTTCCAATTGGAAATGTGTTTTTACATGTATGAAATTGACCATCAAGTCGACGAGCATATTGAGAGTGTTTTACATATTTAGGTACAATCTTATCTTTAAATTCTCTAATAAATGCAGGCACACTAAATTTTTCTACAATTAGCTCACAACGTTTTCCAATTTTTCCATCATTTAAAGAATATTCAACATTTTTAATTTCTTTAATATCACTAATTTTTATCCAAATTCATGTAAACTATTTCCATGCATACATTCTCCTAACAATGAAATTAGGTTGCCACATCTATTACATTGTCCAAAAATACATACATTTAAATAAAATAAGTTTCCATTAGAGGGTTCACAAAACAAATGTACTATAAAATATTTGATTGTTTCAAGTGGCATATTAATACCATAAATGTCTTGTATAATTTGGTTAGCATGCAAACAACGTATAATAATAATAATGAAATTGTACATGAGTTTTACAACAATAAGAGATTCATTGTTTATTAATTGTAACATACCAAGGTTTACATTTTTCGAATGATCTTTGACTCATGCTAATATTTGGTAAGATTATTAAATAATCTAAAAAAATTTAT
>VDFB02057647.1:0-16274 GCA_007258455.2 Sequoia sempervirens
AAAAACATGATAAAAGATACAGGAACAGTAGAATTACACTCTAATTCAAGTAACTTAAGGATATTTAGGTACACTTCCTCATAAGATGAAAAGAAAATAATTAAAAATCAATATCACAATGCGATAATATCTATTTTGAGTTGCCAACCAGAATTGGTTTCAATGTGAGGGTTGAAAGGATTCTAAGCAGTGATATGCATGGATGCATCCCTAGGTCTTTTCCAAGCATCCATGTCCACATCACATTTTGGGGAGGTGGGGATGCCTCAGAAATATCCCCGGGGCCATCCCCAGGTCCTTGGCTAGACCAAAAACATTCCAGAAATGGCTAGGAAAAGTTTTAACCCAAAAAAACAAAAATAATAAAGGAAAATAAATGGGGGAGGGGTGTTGGAATTTACCGTTAGGATGGAGCAATTAAATTAACCAATTATAAATGCATATAACAAAAAGAATGGAAACAAATACACAGAAACACAAAAAAATTAATGTGGTTCACCCAATGTCGGGCTACGTCCACAAACCAACCATCCAAGTTTTATTAATCTCCAGCAAAAAACAAATATAAATTACATTAAATTGCAACACAAACTACTGCTGCATACACACTCATGTTCAACCTGCAAACTGTAATCCTCACAACT
This sequence comes from Sequoia sempervirens, assembly GCA_007258455.2. Classification (NCBI taxonomy): domain Eukaryota; kingdom Viridiplantae; phylum Streptophyta; class Pinopsida; order Cupressales; family Cupressaceae; genus Sequoia; species Sequoia sempervirens. The sequence continues at coordinate 645 of VDFB02057647.1, forward strand.
CTTCACTCGTTGTTGTGTGCTCAATGCCTAAAGACTCATGCGATTTGCTACAACTTCAATACACACTGTTGTGTGTTACTACATCTTCTCACATTCACACGCCCGTGCCTCTTGGCCTTCCAAATTCAATGGGAAGAAACTGTCATGGTTTGGCAATTACAAAACTAATTTTCAACCGAAATAATGTGCTGCCCTCGAGCCCTTGTCTACTGGCGCTACCCCAATAGCCCTCACTAGAGGTGTTGCCCCCAGACCCCCACCATGGGCTTTGCCCCCAAGCCCTCACCAGGAGGGGTGGTCCCCTCAAACCCCGCAAGAGGGGCTCCGCCCCCCCTACACTCCCTCACTAATTAATTTAGGGGGCAAACATGGTTGCCAAAGTCACCAAAATTTTAACACCTGAGCATGATCCAACTCCACAAGTCAACAAGGGGGAGCGGGTGTAATAACTCCCTCTAATTTGGGTTTAACCAGGAAATACAACATAGATATTTGCAAATAAACCAATTTCCAAATAGTTGCAAGAAATTAAATAACCAGATTTTATTTAATGCTTCAAGAAATACATAAAATCCATACCCGAAATCAACAGCATAAATCTCAAATCGGGGAATGCTTGATCAATAGCTATGAATATCAACAATCTTCATACTAAACCCTAAAAACTCAGTAAACCCCTGAATGTGCAACTGTTGCTTTGACCTCTATCTTATTTCTAATCTGCTGATGAAATACTGAAATTGCTGATTGAATCTACTAAATTAAATCTGTGAATGCTCAGGTGATGATCTATGTGTGAAACCATCCAAACAAGAACACCTTGGGTGATCTTTCACACCTGTAGACTTCATCCTATTTGAGGGTTACCATCCTCTAAACAACTTGAAACTTCATACATGCAACCTTGTGCTTAGCATTTTTGTTTGTAAATGATAACTTGGATAAAGAAAATGATCTTCTTCTTTGCTTTTTATCCTTCTCCAAACCTTACACCCTAATCTTGGCATTTCACTTTTAAATGCAATATCAAATAATGCCTTCTCAAAATCCAACGCCCTTTTGGCCTTTTGCACATTAAATTTAATATTTGCTTTTTTGAAAGATGTGCCTTTTAAATTGAAATCATAAAGTAACTTATAATATAATCTTTAAAAATTAAAGTCACTTTATCGCCTTATAACGCCATATTATAAAGTACTTTATTAAAGTTACTTTATAACATTAAATTACAAAGTCACTTTAATAATATAACATTATTAAAGTAATTCGACATTAGTAATTTAATTAAAGTGCCCACTCTCAACCAAAACTGACAATAATCCCCTGAGAGTGCCTCTGACACAAAACCTCTCTATAGGCGTGAAACCACTGAACCTAGTATCACTTGCTATAAATAGCAAGTATAAATAATAAGCCCTGAACTGCCTTCGAGAGGCCTACCAACCAACTGGATCATTGAGCTGAATATGCAAGAATGAATACACAAGCCTGCTAAAGACCCTAAATCACCTCAAAGGGTCCCCTAAACGTCTCAAATAGTGGGCTAACCACTGCAAAGATACAGATCCTGGAGAAAAGGGGGGATTACAGTCTTCCCTTCCCAAGATTGCTTATCCCCAAGCAATCCTCACCTGAACAACCAGGCCTGCCCTGAATGCAGGGATCCCAAACCAATCCGTATAATGCTCTACCCAAGCTCCACTGCAACCACTGGAGAAAGGAAGAACTAAACTCGGCAGCCCCATCAAACACTATCTGAAGAAGAAACAAGCTGCCAAGCATAGTAGATCCCAAAGCCAGCAACCCAACTGGATGCCTGCCATACTCATCACCTAATGACCTTTACTGCACGACTCTGATATATTCTTCACCAAGCTGAAGTTGGTGAAGAAACACACTGCAATAAACTCTAGGTACCACACCCCTCCATGAGAGTATTCCACCTAGATCCCATGGACAAATTTGGAATTTGTCCTTCCTAACTCCCGATGGTTCCCACTGCACCATTCTAACTACACCAGGAATGCCAAACTCCTCAAAATTTTCCCCTATAACATGTATCCCAATAGCATAATTATCCTGTAGAAGCAGCTTTGAACACTTGTAAGTTTTGTCCCCTTCATCCACAAAAGGAAACACCTCATACCAACCATCCAACTCACACTTGTGTGTCTTCTGCATCGTAGTCAAATCAAATGTGAATGGGCTGAAGGAAAAATGGTGAGCGCACCTCACCACGTAATCAAGGTGAAACTCACTTGCTTCCGTCAATGGAATGCCAGTATAATCACATGGATTCTATACTTCACTGCCACCACCAGAAGATGACTCACAACTCAAATTGTGATGGACAAACCTTGCAACAACTCTATAGACCTTCTCTGCAACCCTAATCACAAAGTCTCTGTCTGACAGCAAGTGGAGGTAATCTGATTTTATTACCTCTAAAGCTTGCCTGATAGTCTGCAAGCTTCGGATAGAAGTTCCAGTTGAAACCTCGTACCTTTTTTCCTCAAATTCAGCTGACCAAAGGAGGTATTCGACAAATTTATGCGTGCTATCAAGGTGTAATAAGGTTTGATCAACCTTATCTCCAGTGACCTTCAATTGATCCTTCCATCCCGGTGACTCATTAAGTTGTTGATCACAATCCGTTGCATAAAATGAATTTTTTTATTTGCTTTCAGGAGGAAAAAACATATCAACATGAAAACCAATTTTCCCACTAGATGACGCCCTACAATCCTCTTGTAAGGAAGATGGATTAGCATCGTGATTGATCACACAACTCTCAACAAAATCCACCTCTTCATTACAAGACCTGTCAATAGCATTCTCCCCACCACCAATATAGAGACTTGGGTCTATATCACCTGTAAAGTGTTTTTATTTAGGGACACCTGTTACAACATATTGTTCCCTATTATGCTCATCCCGTGCACTCACCCCATTGGTGTCATTTACACTTGTAAACAAAGTGGATGTTTCCACATCTTCAATATGTACATTCCCACAATCCGTGGATGTATGCTTATCACCGATGGCTGTCATAGGTAGCTCAATTTCAGCTATGGGTTGTGAAGACTGCACCAAACTCAACTCCATGGTGAGCTCGTTAATCCGAATCTTTGACTATTGAAGGGCTATTTGAGTGCTCTTCAAAGAGTCCATGGTGACCTCAAGCTCATGAGTGAGCTCATCAACCTCTTCTTTCCCCCTTAGTGCATCATAATAAACCCCATCAAGCATGAGAATATGATCTCTATCTGATGGCAACTGTAGGTAATTAGTTTTCATTACCCCCAATGCTCCTCTGAGTGCCTGAAATTCTGCAAGGGAAAGTTTACCATCAAAGTGCTCTTGTGTTCCCGGAGTCCTCCAACAACAGTTTGCCATCAACTGTTGAGCGACTCAAAATGTTCTATGGCTGTAGAAATCATACCTTCATTAACCTTCAATTGTCTTGCCAAATGATGAGACCCTTGAAACCTGCCATCCCCATACAAATTTTCTGATTTGTAATCAGCACTATGATAGGATGTTGAATCAGCGTCATTAACTGATAGGAAAACATCGTCATGTGTGCCATCATCATTGCACACATCCTCGTCATATGCACTGCTGTTATGGACCTCATAGGTTGGCTCAAATGGAATATTAGGGGTTGCTGATTTGAAAACCTCATTGCACACTTCCTCTTCTAGAATAGATGCATGTACATTCAGAGAACCATCCTGGAACTTCGCCAAACTTCCATTATGAGGTATGGAATCCTCGTCTCCTAAAACCACTATTGTGCACTCTTCATCTATTTTCCCAACTGATAGATGACGCTCCAACAAATTTGAATGCACCTGTGCAACTCCTTTCTTGTGATCACTTGTAGGTTGTGAATCCCTTTGAAGCAATTCATTCTCCTTATCCCTTTGTTTAGATATTGCTACCATCCTTAGAAATCCCTGTTTCATTTCAGGGTCCTTTATTAGCTTATACAGTTCCTGCATTAATTCAAACATGGATTTGTCTATAGCCATCTTTTACACTGAAGTTGATCAATGAGATATCCTACTCTGGCCTAAGTTCAACTGTGCACAATTATTTACAATCTCTTTGTTTGACACATTAGCATTTTTTCAAATAGTTGCACACATTAGCATTTTTTCAAATAGTTGCATAGAACTAGACTGGTTTAATTCAGGTATATAGTGTTTGCAAAAAGAGCATAATGACTTAACCAATAACCAATTACATCCATTGCACCAATTAAACTATATAAATTCAATCTTCCATTGCAGCAAAGAATTACAACAATTCATTTCTAGACAGTAACACATGCTACAATATATATGAGTTCAACCATTCAATCACCAATCAATTATTGCTGTTCACTATAGGAATAGTACAATGTTGAAGAAAACAGTGTTCAAATCAATACATCTCCAGACCTGGAAGTGATAATAGACTTGTTGCTGCCTTCAGGCTTACAACAGGAGCATACCAATCAAGATGGCGGAAGATTATACTCCCATAAGATGGCCGATCATTTCCCAGGTATCCATGCTAATATAGAGACCCCATTTCCCTTGTCAATATCAAGAGCAGTCATAAGGCATACGGTTTAAAGACTAAGTCGACAATAACAAGAAAGAGGCTGCGATACACACAAGCCTGATGGCAATCTTCAAACATTCACAATTTGTTCCCTTTATTATCCTTAATTTTGTCTTGTCTGACTACAAAAGTCTCACGGCTTGCAAGAGGAAAGGCGACTAGGAATATCTTGAAATAATAAAGTGGCGGCTATCCTTTGACCACCCAAAACCTTCAACATGGGCCTATAGTATTTTTAAGGCAACAATAGATTTTTTTTTAAAAAAAATATAACATCAATTATTTAACTTTGCTGACCCTTGGCTATTTCCCACGTCACTCTTCCATAGTGACACAACCCATTAATAATTCTATGTATTGCTTTTTAAAGGTTGCGGCCAATTTAATGAGATGTGGCTGGAGAAAACAGCTTGTCTAATTCCCACGTTAGCTTCCAGCTTGTCATATTTGTGATGAAGAAAACTTAAACTGTTACATCCCGATATTATAGCTACTATTGTATAGGGCCATTGAATGTAATGTGTGAATCTTGATGATGAATAAAACATGGTTGATCTTGTTAATAAATGATTGAGTTATGTTTAAATGATGATTTCATTTGATTGTTACTTCTAAATGATTAGTCTTGATTAAATGTTGCATACAATTATAGAATAATAGTATTCTAACTTGTGAGATGTTTTTACCTTGTTATGAGCATATGACTGCCGATGTCATGTCATGATGTGCAGGTATGAAGACTGTACCTCCGGGCAGAGGAGAGAGATCATTCGGGGAGGAACTTGGTCGGGTAAACAGTAACGAATACCAAATTGAGCATACACACACATACAATAGAATGAGTAAGCCAAGTCTGTTTGTCGAGACAACGGTAAGTCATCCAGAGGCTTGTGTATTGACATAAGGATTTTGAATTCACTTCTTTATGTTTAGGAAATGTGATTGTTTTAGTGTCAGACTTGCTTTACCATGACCCAAGTATGAATGGTGAGAATGTTATGTGTTAATGATTGAATGAGAACGCACGTACATCTATACATTGTAAATACGTATTTATATGTACAGACATATCAATACATGTGTACGTTAAGCAGACGGATATGCTCATACACATGTGTTGACATGTATGTATGCATACATACGTAAACACAGGTGTATATATGTACTCGTTCCGCCTGATGTCTGTAATAAAAATAATATTTAATATTATTGCCTAGCAAATTTACATATATATTTATGTAAATGTATAAATGTATATATTAATGATGTGATTAAATTATGGATAAATACATAAATACATAAGTACCTATGTAAATATATTATATATTTATATATTTAAATATATGTATTAATATTAAGGTAATATTTACATATATGTAAATATATATAGATATCACGATATAATGTCGGAAAATATATATATTTATATATTTAGAAATATTACACTTAATTAAAATACATATACGAATAAATATATAAATGTGTGATATTAAAATGTGAAATGTATAAATTTAAATAACACATATAAATATTCGAGAGAATAAAAATAGAACGCAAAGGATTTGAATCCTTAATCAATGGAGAAATATTTCAAATACCTAACTATGGAGAAAATATTAATCTCAATATGAAATATCGAACCTTGGCTGTTAAAGGCAATTTAATTGGGAGCCTTAAATCATTTTAAAATGAAACGCCATATCCCGTGATAACATTTCGAATGGAAATATTTAAGATTATTGAATCGCCCTCCTTATAAAACAATGACAAATATTTCATTTGTGATTTTACTAACATTTGAAAAGAAGAAAATACGTTTTCTTCTACTAAGATCATAAATCGCGTGAGAAATGGTCCGCGCCTGGAGAAAAAACGCGTCTGAAGTGCGCAGGAGGAGAATAGGTCAATGAACGATGTTAATACTGATCTTAAGGCCATGAAATGGCGACGTGGGAACATTTGAGACTTGACCTCTTCCCTGGAACGAAGTTTTTCAAAACATTTATTTCAAAATAACCAAAAATCTGGAAAACGCCATGACCTGTCAATCCGCCATGTGAGAATCGAAAAATTATTCATTTGCTGGCTTGAAAGAAGGTCGAATCACCTTCAATCTGATGACTAAGGGTTTAAAGAATCCGCCATCTATCATTTTGACCATTTCTGGGCACTTTGCTGTCAATGAACATGCCTTCTTAAGTGGAAAACTGTTTCAATTCGGCCCTATATAATGACGCCCTTCCATTCATTGTGAACACACCTTTTGAGAGTAATCTGAGTTTAGTGTTTTCATTCCATATCCATTTAATAATACTGCCTGAGTTTTCCTGTATTGCTGAGTTTGATAAGCACAGTAAATTATTTCCAGCATTTACCAGTCACAGTGAATTAAAGTCAATTTGAGTTTAAAGTGAGGAATTTGTATTGCTGAGTAGGAATTGAGTGGTGAAAACACGTCTGAGAGAAGAGTTATAGGAGTTCACTATAGAGTGAAATACTATCATAAAAGAAGCCATATTTAGCTGAAACTCCGGAAGCTTATTTCAAGGAGGAATTTTGAAAGAGCAAGTCTGGAACGAGAAACTCTAAAATCAGGCAAGAGTCTTCCTATTATATAACTTTTGTTTAAGTATTGTTTATTTTGCATCTTGTGTTCATTGCTTTCAATTAGCTTAATAGGAAAGAACCAATTCGATGAATAAAGCAATGCATTAAAGGAGAAAATGTGTAAAGGATTCAAGGATTAAGGGGAAAATTGTGAATAAGGGATTATTTGGGTTAAAAGTTTAAGGGATTAGAATGTTTCTCTTGCATTAGAACGAAATAATGGAAAAGATAAAAGAGAAGGATTTGTTTACATTTTAAATGGTTTTTGCATGTTGTGTATGATCTCTATATGTGGGAATACGTAGACATACTTATTAGCTACTAGGATTGAGATGATGGCAGAATCAAGTGAAGTCTTTTAGCTTAAGTTATAGGGATAACTGAGACAATTTAAGTACTCCTAGGATAAAGAATTCCTAGTTAGGAGGAATTGATACAAGACTCTTGAATACTGTTTTCATTTCTAGTAGGTTCGTATGATTGTAGGATGTCTGGGATGACGAATTCACCCATTGAAGGACAAACCTATGCGTAGAATAAGGAAGCCTTAAGTCAAATCGGCCCTGAGTAGTGTTTATGATAGATGACCTTCATTCGAAGTACTGAATGAGAATACTTTGGCCAAAGTAGTGAAAGGTACGACATCCACCTAGATGTGAGATAGTTGAGACTACACTGTCAGTTCATTGTGATCCCAGTACTAGATCGAGATTGTGAAATAGCAAGGTTCTAGTTGTGTAGGACACAGCACTATGCTCAGTTGGTAATCGTTAAAGGATACCCTACCAATCTCTTCTTGAAGGGAGGGCCATTCAAAATGATCGTCTGGGGACGCATTATAAGTCCGTGGTTGGCGGAAAGCGCCCGTGATGTTTCTCCTCCACAACAGGCGATGTACCAAGATTTGAAAGGACGGATTCCTGGACCTTCTTACTTCTATTTGTGCAAAAGCTTACGAGCTATGTATGTAACTGTATTCCTTTTTAACTCTGATTTATATTTGCAATGAAAATGAAATTCATGAGGAAACATATTGTAACTTGTACATGTTTATCAATAAAGAAAGGAAGAAATTTATTGTAATATCTTTGTTATATGTTACTTTTACATGTTTAAATTGAAAATGGGAAAGTTTTTAATTTACGCAGAATTGGGTCGTAACATAAACCATGACCTAGATTATCTCCGCCATGTCTTCCTTTTAAATGGTTATAGCAACAAGCAAATCTCTCGAACCTTCAATCTTACCAAATCTAATTTCTCTTCCAAACCCAAATCTTCCCAACCCTCTTTCCATGCTACCCTTCCTTACATTGAAGGTTTATCCCAAAAAATTGCAAAAATCCTTCAAAAAAAGGGCATTCATAGCACTTTCAAGCCCTTGGCGACCTTGAAAAATCACATCCCCTCTCTCAAAGACCCCAAAGATATTTTCTTGGATTCTGGTGTCTATAAAGTCGTCTGCTCCTGTGGTATCCCGTACATAGGTGAAACAGGACGATCCTTTAGAACCAGAATCAAAGAGCATTGCGCAGACATTAAGCATGAGCGCATCATCAAATCTGCCCTAGCTGACCACTCCTCTAAAAAGTACCATATTTGTCTCGAAAACACTCAAATCTTTTCCATTGAAAACAACTTCTTTAAAAGAAAGCTCAAAGAAGCTATTGCAATCCAAAACCACCCCTCAAACCTTAATCGTGACGAAGGTTGGAACCTAAGTTCCTCTTGGAAACCCCTTTTGTCTAACTCCAATACCCTCAACCCACCCCCCTCCTAGTCCCCTTTGTTCCTCCCCCCTACTTTCTACCCTTTCGTCTCCTTGGGTCCTCCTCTCTCTTCTTTTCTTTTTTATCTTATTATCGTCTTTATCTTGCTTTTGTTGTGTTCTTGTATTTTTGTGTTCTTTTCCTTTATTTTTATTTATCTTGCTTCTACCATTTCTTCTTTCTTTCCCTTTAAGTTCATTTTCCTCTTTTTCTCTTTAGTTTGCATTTCTTTCTTTAAGTTGCTTTTTGTTTTAAAGTTTTTATTCTATCTTATAAAGTTGCCTTTTCTCTCTTATTTTTTCTTCTTTATTTTAATATTTTCCTTTTGTTTTCCTTATGTCTTCATTTATTTATTTGTTAGCTTTTTTGTCTCGTTATTAACCTTGTCTTCCTCATCTAATAGGTTTCCTTCCATTAATTTTTAGCTTATTTTTCTTTTTGTCCTTTTATATATAGTGTTCTTATTCTTATTATGCTAATTATTTTTTACTTATTTATATAATTATATATGCCTATGAACATTTTATATTTTCATAATCCTTTCGTATTCATATATACATATTCATTTTATATTTATATATACTTTTCATTTATATATATTCATTTTTTTATATTTTCATAAAAATCATTTTATCATATCATTGATTATTGGGCTTTAGTTTTTTAACTTTTGTATCTTTCATTTCCTTTAGCCTTTCTTATTAATCTTTGTTTCTCGTTTTGTCCCCTAATTTAGTTATTTTTTGATTTTTTATTACGTCATAGTTACATTTACTTATGTTATTTATATATATACATATTTGCTTGTTACTTTAATTTATATATATACATATTATTATTTTCATTAATATACATTTTATATTTATTTATACTTTTCATTTATATATATTCATATTTATATTTTCATAAAAAATTCATTTTATTTTATCATTGATTGTTGGGCTTTGGTTTTTTAACTTTTGTATCTCTCATTTCCTTTAGCCTTTCTTATTAATCTTTGGTTCTCATTTTTTCCCCTAATTTAGTTATTTTTTGATTTTTTTATTAAATTTATATACATCTATTTATGTTATTTATCTATATACATATTGCATGTTACTTTCATTTATACACACACACACACACACACACATATATATATATTATTTTCATAAAAACATTTTTCTTTCTTTGTTAGTTGGGCTTTATTTTTTAACATATGTATCTTTTATTTCCTTTATTCATTTTTTCATAGGTTTCTTCTTATATTTTAGAGTGTGTAGAATATTAAGTTAATCTTGACCTTATTTTGATATTCTTGGTTTTTGTTTATTTGCATTGTCTTTCTCTCTTCCTCTCCCTTCTTGAATTGTGTGTAATTTTATTTTATTCTATTTTATTTTTCTTTCCCACCCTCTATTTATCATGTCTTGGTCTGCAATCTCTCATTCTACTCCCACAGCTCTCTTTCATTCTAATGATGAATCACGGAGTGTGATTCGAAACGTTGATGCAAAAAAAACAACACAGTCAAATCCAGAAAAATCTCACATTATTATGGACTGTGGAAATCTAATGTCTTTGATTTATGGTATTGTTATTAACCTTGAAAATAAATCTGATTTAGTATTGCATGATGATGATTAAAAATCAGAAAAATTTATGAGGTTGATAGGTCTCAGGTGTACCATCATTTAGCAGGGCAGTTGAAGGTAAGTGAAGACCAAATTGCTGCAACCATAAATCATTTTGATGACACTCATAAGTTGATGGCAAAATGTTGTTGGAGGTCTTTAGGGATACATAAGGACTTTGATGGAGAACTTTCCCTTTTTGATTTTCAAACAATTAGGGAAGCTTTGAGGATAATGAAATCACATTACCTACACCTACTTTCCAATAGAGATCACCTTTTCATGCTAGTGAGATCTATTTTGATGCACTGAAAGGGAAAGACGAGGAAGTGGACAAACTTTCCTATGAGCTTAAGGTTACCAAGGATTCTTTGAAGAGCACTCAAATGGCCCTTCAGGAATCAAAGATTCAGATTGATGAGCTTTGTGAGGAGTTGAGCTTGGCTCAATCATCATCATCCACAGCAGAAATCCAATCTTCTATGGCTGCCATAGCACCTGAGGATGAGAGTGGTACTTATGGGTTGAGGGGAGAACCCCCTATGATGGTCAAGCATGAGGAGCTTTCAGATTTGCATGGGTTTGAGGATAGGTATGATTCTGAAATTTCTGAGTATACACATAGCTTGCATCATGGAGATCATGAGTCACCTTTGTGGGAGAGCCAATTGAGGGCTCGAGACATAGATATGAAAGAGGAAGTTGTGCATACACCCTGTGGACCAGCCAACAGTGAAGTGCATGCATCCACAAGTGACAGTGGCACAGTCTCTATATTGGTGATGTAGAGATTGCCATTGGTACGTCTTGTGATGAGGAGACGGATTCTTATGAGGCTAGCGTGTTGGGTCATAATGTTGTTCCATTCATTTTACATGAGAACTGCAGGGCATCATCTAGCAGGAGCATGTCTCCTACACTTGTAAGCAAATCAAGAAATGTTTTGATTGAGGCTGATTGTAATCCTAAGCCTAGTGAGTCACAAGAGTTAAAGGAGAAACTGAAAGTCACGAAAGATAAGGTTGTCCAAACCTTAACTCGCTTTGATAGCACGCACAAGTATATTGAATACCTCCTATGGTCAACTCAATTGGAAGAAAGGCAGAAAGGGGTGGTAGTTGGGACTTCTATATCAAGTCTGCAAACTATCAAACGTGCCTTGGAGGGAATGAAATCAGATTACCTCAATTTTCTATCAAATAGGGACTTTGTCATCAAGTTTGCAAAGAGGACTTACGGAGCTAATACCAAATCTGCTCTTCTTGATTTGAGATGTGAGCCATCCCCTGATTCGTGCGATGGGAATGATGAGACGTGGAATCCCAGTGACTATTCAGGTCTTCCATTGGCACAAGCGGGTGAATTTCACCTTGACTGCATAGTAAGGAGTGCTCATCATTTCTCTTTCAGCCCACAAATGGATGGTTTGATGATGAATAAATGTGGGTTAGCTTAGGGATTACATAATCCACTCTGGTATGACATGTTTCCATTCTCAGAAGCTGGAACCCAAATGAAATATCCCGCCCCTAATAGGATATTTGCTATTTGAATTATGACTGCTTGTTTGTTTTTTGGTTTTCTAGTTTTCTAGTTTTTTTTTTTTGTGTGTGTTTTTGAAGATTTTGCCAAAAAATATAGGAAATGCAAAACAGACAAATACTGAAGCACAAATATACTATTTATCATTCTAAATTTCATTAAAAGCATTACCCAGAGGTCAATTAAGAATTTATTGCAAATCTGAAAATGAATGACCAACAACCGCAACCTCCTTATACCAAATCTGCCCTTCCTGATTTGAGATGTGAGCCACCCCCTGATTCGTGCGATGGGAATGATGAGACATGGAATCCCAGTGACTATTCAGGTCTTCCATTGGCGCAAGCGGGTGAATTTCACCTTGACTGCATGGTAAGGAGTGCTCATCATTTCTCTTTCAGCACACCCACAGATGGTTTGATGATGCATAAATGTGGGTTGGCTCAAGGATTACATAATCCACTCTAGTATGACCTGTTTCCATTCTCAGAAGCTGGAACCCAAATGAAATATCCCACCCTCGATAGGATATTTGCTATCTGAATTCTGACTGCTTGTTTGTTTTTTGGTTTTATAGTTTTTTTTATCTTTTTTTTTTTGTGTGTTTTTGAAGATTTTGCCAAGAAATATAGGAAATGCAAAATAAAGAAATACTGAAGCACAAATATACTATTATATCATTCCAAATTTATTAATGCTTAGAAATTACATTAAAAGCATACCTGGAGGTCAATTAAGAATTTATTGCAAATCTGAAAATGAATGACCAGCAACTACAACCTCCTTATTTTGGACACCTATCACAAATGAGTGTTTCCTCCACCTTGAAAACGCTGCTCAAGAAATTGCTTGCCTTAGATGCCTTGAATGATGATGTTTTGGTTCCCAAACCCTAGGCGATTCCTCCTTAGAATTCCCACGCCTCAACACACTTGTACAACCCAGCTATGATATGTATGGCCTGCTCAATGGACTCACACATGGCAACTAAAATGGGTACAAACAGCAATGAAAATGATCATAAATGTCTGCCCTACTATTAATTTTTCGATCTATACATCAAGTTATGAAATATCTCTGAATATTAACTCCAATATGCACAAATGTGACTCCTAAATGAAGCCACCTGTAGAGCAATCTTTGGGTGGTATTTCACACCTGTAGATCACTAAATCTGAGAGAGTTTTCGTTCTCCAAGATTGAATTGCAGCTAGAAACCCTTGTTTCTTCTCCACAACAAAAGCTCATGAAATTTGCAAAGTATGAATGAATTGAATGTGCTTTTTGAATGCTTTTTATACCTCCTCTAAAAAGCATGATTTTTCCTTTGCTTTTTGCCCATTTAATGTTTTATATTATTTGCTTTTGATGTTTCAATAATAAAATAATATTAATCCCTCATGTGTAGTGTCCCCCTTAATTGTTTTCTAATAATGACCTTATGATTATATAAAACATTATATTATAAAGGCCATCTCATCAATCCACTTTATATTTAATCATTATTAAAGTTAATACTTTGTTGTACCCAAACCAAATTTTTTGCTTCATCAAGGCATTTTGCATTAAAAAGTCTAAACCTTGCTAAAATGATGTAAAACACAGTTTTGGGCAATATCAAGCATGGAGTTTTTGTCAATAGTTTGTCAGTCAAAGTCAGTTATATTGAACAGAACCTGAAGCAGAGACTCAGAATGGAGCGTTTCACGATGGAGGAGCGTCTCACGACAGCATTTCATGTTGCACATGAAGATTTCAGTGATCCAAACGGAGTTTTTAATGGTCAATTTATGAAGATTTTTCAAAGGAAAAGTCAGAAAGTGCAAGTATAGCCCAGGGGCGCCCAACTTATTGAAGGTCAAGATTCTGGTTAAAATGTTCAAACATCCAGTCAATCTCTTCAGAATTAGTCTGGCTATCCGTTGAGCTATCCAGCGAGGCGTTCCGAGAACCACAACTCCGGCAAATCGCGACAGAAGTTGAAATCCTTAAATTTCCAGATGTGAGAAATTTGTCTTTTCCAGGCAAAAGCGCGCCTCTAGCTTGAGGGCGCCCATCTTGAAGCAGGGGTAAATCTCGACAGTTTCGATGCCGGATGCAGTCAATTTGTTCACAACTAGTCTGCTTATCCGGCCGAGATATCAGCGGGGACATCGTCGAGATTCGGTGATCGTCAAAGATCGGCTTAAAATGGAGTTTTCCGTTTGACTTCTCGTTTATGCCCGGTGCAAGTCACGGGCCGGTATTAAGGACCTCAAAATGGCATTATTTCGCGGTGAGAATCTTCATAACATCAGTAGTATTCTTGTCCAGCTCCGCAACGCATCATTCTGCTTGTCGATCCGACGTTTCAGGTGCTCGTGGCAGAGATTCTACCAAGCACGTAATTTTTACGGGCGGACCATCAAATGATTTTCAGTGTATTTCCACAGTTCAAGGGCGCCTAGCCTTTAGGCCTGTCAGATGAGCCCGTTCACGTTCGAAGTCTTCACGACTATTGAGCGTAATCAATTTATCTTTCCAACGAGCATAGCCGTCAGCGTTCAGCATTTGGCAGTCGCTCGTGCGTGCGAGGTCTTTGGTGTCATACTACAAAGTGAGGATGTCTAGAAAATGGCTAAGTCTGGTAGCGGTAAACATAAATAAAATACGCACTGGAGTTTTTGAGGTCTTAGAAGCAGTTTTCTTGCCTCAATACCTCCAGGGACTTCTCTTGAGGGCCCTTTTGGCTGTCCGTTAAAACAGATATTGCCTGAATCGGGTCATCCCAGCTCCAGTTATCAGCAATCAAAGTAGGGTACTCGGATGGAAGTTTGATTTTTGTCAAAATGACACCAGTGCAACATAGAGCCAGGGGCGCTTTTACTTTTGAAGCCCTTAATTCAGCTTTCAGGTGTCATATGTACAGTCATTGGATACAGAATGTCTCCAGGCACGCAGTGGGCTTCGTTGCTTGTCAGCAGGGTTCACCGTTCACCGTCAGCAGCCGTTTGAAGCGTCAGATGGCAATTTGAGAAATGGCCAAGTCTGGAACCGTAAAAGCAATTTAATCAAGAGCACCTAATTTTTCAAGGGGTTAAGCGATGGATTTTGCAGTTGTGTCTCCCAGCAGACATTTCTTCCTTGTTCAGTAGGCTTTCCGATGAATTCTTCAGATTAGTCTCAGCATCACCCGGTCATCCGGAAATCAGTGTCGAAGTTGGCTAGTCATGACAGTGCTGTCAGCTATTAAATAGGGAGTTAGTAAAAAATGAAGTATCTTGAGCAAATGGACGCCTATGTGCTTAAGAGATGACTTTTCGGAATCAGTAAAGTCAAACGATGAATCTCATAGCTTCAACTAGTTTGTCAACTAAAGTTCAAAATATGCTTGTTCAGAAATGGCGATTTTCTATTTTTAGCGCCATTGCATGATAATAAGTATTTTATTATTATTTTCAAATTTGAACTTCTAGTCACTGGCAGTTGAACTGAAAGGCAACCAATCA
>VDFB02057648.1:0-44511 GCA_007258455.2 Sequoia sempervirens
AATACTTAGATAGCTCACACAATTATCTAAATATAGAGGAATGCATTAAAATAGAATTTATGAATTAAATAATTCATTTAATTCAAGATTTGATATTTGAAGAATAATTAAATAAATAAGATTTATTTAATTAAGTGATGAAAGGATTTAAAATGAATACTTAAATAAATAAAAGAATTTATTTAATTATAGTTGAAATATGATAAAGGTAAATTAAATAAGAATTTATTTAATTTGACAAGAGAAGGATAAGGTTGTGTGGCATAACTAAATAAAAATGTTTATTTAATTAATCCGGATAGCATAAAGTGTGAATTAATTAAATGGGTAAAGTTATTTAATTAATAGAAGAATTAATGTTAAAGTGTATGGATTAAATAATTGACATTATTTAATCATGACCATGAAGAATACAAATTATGAAGAATATGGAAATTAAATTGGGCTTAAACCAAATTCGGTGTCTACATTTGCCCTCTTTGATACAATGTCATTTAGGCGTTGTGTCAAAGAAAATCGATAAAAATATGCCCCAGTAATGTTCCAGATTAAAACAGGTGAAGGTATGCCCCCTTGGGAAAATTGACAAATTTCTGAAAAGTTCAAAAAAATTTGGAAATGCGCCCAATGAGTACATTGGATGGCCAGAAATGAAGTGGAGTTTGCAGAAGGAAGTTTGGAAATGGGAGGGACGGGGACGGGATGATCGAAATTGAAAGTTAACGTGGCCAGTAGGAAAGAAATGACAACTAGGCCCTAGGTATATATAGGAATAGGGGTAAAAACCTATTCATTTGCACCCACCTAGCATAGAAATTGAGATTTTGCTCTGCATTTCTGCGACGATGTCTCCAGTTCTAGCTACTCAACATCGCGCATACAGGATCTGAACATTCCAGAGACCAGCCGGCGCGAACCCCCCGATATGGACCTAAAACTTGTCTTTTGAAATATTTGATTTACGTGCATTTTAATGCATTTAATTCAATTTTTCGTCATGCGTCGCTTTATTAATTCACCGCATTTGCGTGTGTGAACGACGCATTTGTAGTTTTACGTAGGTTAGTTTGCATAGGTAATCTGCGATTCAACGCATTTGTTTATTTTTGAACTGCATCTGACTTTTTGCATCGCATTTGCATTTAGAATAGCCGCATGTGATTATTGTGAAACGCATTTGAATTTTATGCAACGCAGTATTTATAGTTCAACGCATTTGACATTATTAACCGCATTTGTGTAATAATGACGCATGTGAAGTTTATGAACCGCATATGATAAAAAGCGATGCATGTGAAAAATAATGACGCATATGCAAAATAACGACGCATTTGCATTTTATGTAGTATAGTCAAATTGCACTAGAATAGATGATTGAGGCTGACATGAGGCATGTATAATGCCATTGCAGGTTGTACTAGACACGATTTATACACGGGAGTCGAGACCTACTACGTTTCGATTTAGAGACAGCTTGCGGCCGGCAGAGCGATGGGTTCTATGGCATCTGGGTTTATTGCATGTGACCGATATGCCCCAGATTCAGGTGAATCAGGGACTATTGACAGCGTTATGTGAGTAGTGGCACTCGGAGACATCGTCCTTCCACCTATCGATGGGAGAGGCCATGGTTACCTTGGAGGATGTGTATAGGATCCTCAGACTGCCTATTAGAGGCACAGGGGTGGCATATGATACTTAGAGGGGTGCTACCGAGATGTGTAGGTACTACCCCCATGCTGACATTAGACAGTTAGGGTTCTATGATTATGAGATTAGGTGGCGGGTGCTAGCCCAGAGGTATAGACAGTTGGACTGTCTATTGGCTACATTGATAAGGCAAATGTAGACACCGAAATTTGGTTTAGGCCTGCGACTTCAATATTCTTCGTAATTTGTATTCTCCATGGTCATGATTAAATAATGTTAATTATTTAATTATTCACTTTAATTTTAATTCTTCTATTAATTAAATAATCTTAATTATTTAATTAATTCATAATTATTCACTTTAATTTTAATTCTTCTATTAATTAAATAATCTTATTATTTAATTAATTCATACTTTTCTTTATTCTATCTAATTAATTATATAAACGCTTTTTATTTAATTATGTTACTAATTAACCTTATTCTTCTTGTTAAATTAAATGCAGTCCTTATTTAGTTTATTTCTTTATCATGCTTCAGCTTTATGGTCATTAGATTTAACATTTATTTGAATTGTTCATTTTCCAATCCTTCGTGTTTAATTGAAATGAAATGTGTGCCCATTTGGTGTTCTCCTTGGAGTCTTTGAGATTGATAGTTATTTAGTTCATTGGTCTATTTAGCGTTCTTGCATATTTTGAATGGTGTTGAGTTGTCTAAGTATTTAAAGCTTTGCACAAACAGGCATACATTTTTGAGTGTTTCAAAGGTTAGCTCTAATTTATTAATAGAGGTGGTTGTTCTTGGGTAGTCTCTTGGTCAAGTCATTCCAATGGTCAGTTCTAACTCAATTCTTTGTGCAGATTAATTAAATATTCATATTTAATTAATTGTTAAATGTTGATAGGTAAATTAGAACAAGGTTGCTTTAATCAATCTTTATCTTTTTGTCATTGCAAAGAGATAATTTAACCATTTTTTCGAATACGAATTGAGAAGATTAAATCCTTTATTTAATCTTGAATTCTATTCTCTGATGTATCATGTGGCCATTTTCTTGATTATCCCGAATGCATGTCCATCCAGTAAATCTATTCGTCAGTTGAACTTTCAATCTTGACACATCTGGATTTAGATAATCAATTTTCTATAGAATTGATTTGTCATTCTTCATTCAATCTCTCTGCATAAAATCTTGCATAGAGCTTGAGGCACCTTGCTGTCTTGAATCTTCAATATTTTGTAATCACTATCTTAGGCTATACTTGCGCGAATTTCACGAAAATCTAGGGCATTATACTACACAAACAAAATGGAGAAGACAATCAGAATGAATCATGGAAATACATTTGAAATTGGTGAGATTGTTTCAGTTTGTTTACGTTTTAACTTCCTTTGTTCTTTGTTGCTTAGCATTAGATTTGCATCTTAGATTTTAGTATTGCATGTTTGCTTCTAATCTTCTTTGTTGTCTTGTGCACTTTCTTGGCGTTACATTTGGTGAACCCGATGTGAAGATACCATCTTTTCGGATCTGTAGATCTTTTATTTTTGGTTTTTGCAGGTTTTTCGTACGGAACGACGCATCCATTTTGCAAAGCGATGCAATTGACTTCCTGAACCGCATCTGACAGAATAAACGATGCATCTGAAAAAAATAAGATGCATTTGAATTATTTTGAACCGCAATTGAATTCCCAAACCACATCTGACAGAAGAAACGACGCATTTGACTGGTAACACAGCAATGCAATTGACTGGTAAACTTTATTTCTGTTTTTGGAAATCTAAAATTTTTGATTGATTTGGGTGTTACTAATATCTTATTTTCAGCATGTGGCCTTTTGGAGTTAACAAGCTTTTGCAGGATGATTGACGAAGACAATATTGAAAACTACTAACGAGTTTTTCTGCAGGATGCTTGTCGAAGACCCTAGTTAATTTTGAAGCGGTGTTTGGTAGCATAGAAAATCTTTTGTTTGGTTTTAAAATTAGCATTCTCTGTGTTTGAGATGCGAAAGCATACAAGTCCCCAGTTACCCACTGCGACTTGGTACATCAAGTATCCTCTCCCACGATCACAGGTGTAAGAGAAATGGTTACCAACTCTAGAACTTGGGCCCTATGCGGTGGGAAAAAGTACTCACTTGAGGGGCGTGACTGGGACAGGTAGCACCACGAACCCGAGGGACTTCTAGCGGTATATAAAGAGTGGGTTCTTGCAGGGGAAACCCAAAAGTCACTGGTGTGGTTCAATTGAATGGATCCAAAGAGGACTTCGTCTTGGTATGGATCACACCCATGAGAGCGGAGATACCATTACTAAATACCTTTTGTTTTAGAGACCAACCTATTTGTGGCCATTCCTTGGTATAGTGCAGGGTACAATATCATGCCCGAAGATACTCACTACTGATCCCCTTGAGTAGAGATAGCAGTTCTTGGGAGGTCATTGCCCAAAGAATTCAAAATTGGTGTGCTCGAAAGACGTTAATGAGTCGTGGAGGGGAGCCAATGCCACCAAATTTCTAAGCTATCCGCTCTCGAGAAGGAAAGGTGTTCATCACCAATCCAGGGTATAATAGGTGGGCTATACCAAGTATACAAACCCTAGGCCTTTGGCCTATTAGGATGTGCTTGTCTGTTGTCAATTTAAACGTTCTTTGAGTCCAAAATTGAAACTGAAAACACTTTGTCTTATGATTGTCTTTGATTGTCAAAATTTGATCATAGAAAAAGGAGTCAGTTTAAATCTCATCACTGAAAATACACAGAGAGTTGCAACTGTTCACCAGAAACTCGCAACTGTCAGTACGAGTCGCATCTGTTAAATCTTGAGTCGCATCTATTAAATTTTGAGTCGTAACTATTATTTAAGGTCGCATCTGTCTAGTTTAGAGTCGCATCTACCAGTTTAGCTTGCAATTGCTTTGGAAAAATTGCATGCGTTATATTCTGAGTCACAACTGTCAGTACGAGTCGCATCTGTTAAAAGGTTAACCGCATCTGTCAGGGTCAAACTGAAATTTACCAGAGAAATGCAATTGATTACTGGAAAACCACAACTGATAAAATTGACCTCATATGTTAGATCCTGCAACGCATCTGTTTGATTATCAGAAAACCACAATTCACGGTCACTGTCCAATCAACATGATTATACCAGTTTCAGTTGTCTTTACACAAACAGTCTTTGAAATAGAAACCTGAAACGATTTGCTCAATTTTGCATCCTTTAGGTTCATTTATTCATTACCATAGTTGTCTTCATTTAGGGTTTAGTTTCATCTTAGGATACATATTACCTTGCAGTAAACTTCTAGAAAGGTCACTTTTACAAACTTTAGGATTGGTTTACCATCTATACTCTAGAAAAGTCATAGTGTCAACAAAATTTTTCATTGAACCTAGTCCTATCATCTTATACTTTTTCTTATAGAGAGTCCTCCTAGCTCATCGGTCTAGTTAGGAAACTCAGCTTGTCTTTGATCCTCGTCCTACATTGGTTCCTTGATTTAAACTAAATTGACACCTTGGTTTGACTTTAGGTAGTTGGCCCCTTCGTTTTGGGTTTATAGAATTGATCACTTTAGGGTCTTGCTTAGACTTTGCATCTTTAGAGTCTAGACTAGTGTCATCCTAGAACATCCCTTATTTTGCATACAAAAATCCCAAAAACATAGACTAGAGTCATATCGTTCATAGATATAGTTTTGCATTTTCCACATATTGAGCTTGTCTTACATGGTTGAAACTAGGTCTAAGAGAAGAGAGAGAGAAAACATGTCGAACCCAAACGAATTCATCAATCCATTTTCTTCAAGACCTCATAAGACTCTATTAGACAAATTCACCACTAGAAACACTCAAGGACATATTGCAGTAGAAGACGTAGAGGTTGCCGCACAGGACCCTGAATTTTCCTCTTTTGTAGATGAATACCTAGCAAATGATCGTCCACGATTTTTAGCCAAATTGCTAGCTAAAGGTGCTACCTTACCCGCAGGATTTGACATTAGCACCTTACAAACTCAACCTACACAAGGAACAAACACAATGACTACTAGTACCACTACACCTCAAGTTAGCACAACTATGCCATCTAGCACATCTACACAGAGTACGACAGTCCATACTTCCCCATTTGGTACATTCGACATGACATCGGGATTTAATTTCATGGTAGGGGCTTCATCATCCACTCCCTTTGGTCCTCTTGTTGGGAGTAAAAGATCTAAAATGTTAGCCTCTACACCTTATGTCGGTGTCACAAGTGTACAATCAACAACCATACCTACTGCCAGCATCACGAGTACCATACCATAGTCGATGGCCATACCTAGTGTTCAGGTCACTAGTACTATACCAAGGATTACACAAATAGGAGGCATTCCCTCCTTCCAATATGGCAATCAAAATCCATTCTCCCAGACTGGCAGTCAGAATCCACTTACATCGATTCTGAATCAGAATCCTTTTTCACAGATTGGTAGTCAGAATCCATCCACACAGATTCCAAGTCAAAGCCAATTTATATCGATTCTGAATCAGAATCCTTTTTCACAGATTGGTAGTCAAAATCTGTCCACACAGATTCCAAGTCAAATCCAACTTACATCGATTCTGAATCAGAATCCTTTTTCACAGATTGGTAGTCAGAATCTGTCCACACAGATTCCAAGTCAAGCCAACTTACATCGATTTCGAATCAGAATCCGTCCACACAGATTCAAGTCAAAGCCAATTTACATCAATTCTAAATCAGAATCCTTTTTCACAGATTGGTAGTTAGAATCTGTCCACACAAATTCCAAGTCAAAGCCAATTTACATCGGTTCCGAATCAGAATCCTTTTTCACAGAGTGGTACTCAGAATCCATTTACATAGAACCCAGGTCAACACCAATTTATGCAGATACCAGACCAGAACACATTTACCAACATTCCAAATCCAAATCCACCTCAGATGCCAACGTTCAATCGAAACCCATCACGAGACTTTGGATTTCAGAACACATACACGAATCCGCATAATCCCCCTAGCACATCTTTGACCCAAGTTGACGTCTTACAAACACAAATGCACGCATTACAAACACAAATGGATAACATGTCGGTGTCAACTAAGAAATCATTTTCAACAAAGGACATATGCCCATTCCCCTTTGATAGATCATTGTACATGACACCTTTCCCTCACGGATATGTCATACCAAATCTTCCTAAGTACAATGGCAAACGAAACCCAATAGAACATATCAGGGAATTTTCTACCATATGCATAGATGTCACTTATGACCCCACGTATCTTATGAGGCTATTTCTGAGAAGTCTTGTAGGAATTGCACTAGAATGGTTTTCGGGTCTAGATTCTGGCATTAGATCTTGGGGTGAACTAGTTGAGAAATTTGTAGAGCAATTCTCCTTCAACATAGACCACGAGATAAATATAGCAACCTTGTGCCACACAACGCAAGACAAGGGGAAACATTCATTGCTTTCTTCCAGAGATGGAGAACTATTGCTAGTAGGTGTCCTGTTGAGATACCCGAAAAACAAAAGGTTACAATGTTTCAAGAAAACCTTCATCCAAAACTCAGGAGTAACTTAAGGGTACATTGTTGTACATCTTTTTCGGAACTAGTGGAAAAAGGGGTTATAATAGAGAAAGATCTCATTGAAAAAGGTGAACTCAAGACAACAACATCCAATAGAAATGCGATCGTACAAAACACCCCTACTGACAGAAACAGATTTTGGTCTCGCAATAAAAATGTCACCAATGATGGGGTGGTTGATGCTAAAACGTTACAAGCAGGACCTCTCCTCACATTACAAGGACCTCATACTTTTTCCAACATGCGCTTAATGCTGTCAATCAACCTCCTAACGTGGTCCAAAATACTCAATGTCCACAACAAAGGAGATTTCAAAAACGTGAGTTCACTCCCTTAGGGGAACCCATTGAGTCGGTGTTCAAACAACTATTACAACATAACCTTATACAGCTGCAGGAACCAAGACAATACAATCCAGGACAGTTTAAACCAGCTTGGTGGGATGACAATGCCTTTTGTGATTATCATAGGACTAAGGGGCATAACTTACAAAACTATTGACAACTGAAGAATATCATACAGGATCTTGTCGAAAGGAGAATTATTGAAGTTAGTGGACAAAAACAAAAGTCATTGAACACTGATCATCAAGTCTTTTCTGACCCACTACATGACCATGGGAAAGGAACTACCCCCAGTTCGAGTACTAAGACCAATATGTCAGCCAACTATGCGAGTATCAAACATGATTATGATAGTGGGAAAATCATTCATTGCCTTCATGCCGCTGATAAGAATATCAATACCATTACTATCAATTCTAATCCTGAGTGTGCGGTCAATACTCGTCGTACTAAGTTCACTATACAGGGCCCTCAATCGCAGCAAACACCACAATCTTCCAAGTTACAATATAACCTACTTGACCAGTTGGGGAAGACCCTAGCCCAAATTTCAATCTTGGAATTGCTGCGTATTTCCCCTGAGCACCGATCTATTCTCAATAACGCTTTATAGAACACCACGGTCCCTAATGATATTGATGTCAATCGTTTCCAGGAAATGGTGGGCTACTTGACCAATAATCACCATGCCACATTTTCTGAACAAGACTATGCAACTGAAAAAATCCACCATAATGATCCTTTACATCTGCAAGTCCTTGTTGATGACACCAAGGTTAGACGAGGTTTGGTAGACGGAGGAGCAGGGTTAAATCTATGCACTTTAAAACTAATTAAGGCATTAGGTATCTCAGAAGCATGCGTAGACATGACCAAAAGTATTGTCATAAAAGCTTATGATGATGAGGAATGAAAATCAAAGGGGGTGGTAACACTTCCTATCAGAATTGGTCATGCGGTGATGGAGACAAAGTTCTGAGTCTTGGATCTCACCCTTCCTTATAACCTTCTGCTCGATAGACCATGGATTCATGCCATGAAGGCGGTTCCTTCCACGTATCATCAGTGTCTTAAATTCCCTTACAATGGCACATAAATAACTATAGATGGTGATCCTGATCCATTTCAATATTGTACCAATCTAAAAGAGATCCCCCAATGTCAAGTGCCAGTGAACCAAGAGGCCTCATCGTCCAATTCATCCTCTTATGTTGATCCGTCCACACTCACTCGAACATCAGCTTCACCCTCAATTCCTACCACTCTTAGGGTTGAGATCCAAGACAAGGGTTGTGGAGAGTACTACATGAAGACTTCTTATTGTGTTAGCCATTTGATTTCTCCCAAGTCATATGGTTTACCTTCAACAGGTAGGGGACAGTCTATGATCACTATACATGTTCCCCCCACAACAACTTTCACTAAATGGGGTGAATTAAGCAAAGAGGTTGTAGATGCAGAAGATGTCACTTCCTGGCTGTATAGGGAAGATGATGAGAAACCACTCTTACTTGCTCATATTCCTACAAACCTATATGGAAAGGGTTTCAAAATTATGCAAAGCAAAGGATATGATGGACAGAGTGGTTTAGGCTTAAACCAAGATGGCAGAATTGAACCAATATTTGTTTCTCAGTGGCCAAAAGGAGTAGGGCTAGGGTTTCAACTGATCCAAATTGGCGTTCCTAGTACTCCATTACCCTTACTTGAGGAAGCACATGCTTCAGAAGATATTAAGACATCTCACGAACCAGTAGACCAATATCACTGTAACTCCCCCGATTCTAACGATTATGAGTGGGATTCCTTATCCTCTACTTCTTCCATGGACCTTGACAAATTATTTGGAGAACTTGACTTGATGTTAAGTTCCTCACCAAATCCCTTAAATTCCTGTCCACCAAAGAAAATGACAAAAGAGGAATGGTTTAAACACTACTATTGGGAATCACTTGATCCTACCTCTTGGCAACCTGAGCCATCTGTTTCCGATAGTCAAACCTTGACATTAGGCCCACCTATTCATCCACCTAGACCCAAACCTAAGAGCAAAGAGGACCTGGTACAAGACTTTTGTAATCACATGAATAATTCAATCTTTACCTTGACCCCATTAGACTTTGATAACTCTAACGATGACATGCCCTTAGTCTATCCCCAACTCATTGATTGGGATCAACAAGACGCACCCGTCTTAGACACTTTTGAGAATGATGAAGCAATTGCTGAGTTCCTGGATTACGTGAAGGCATACCTAACGAGATCATAAGGTTGGTTTTACCATTGACTTGGACAACAAAGCATATTTTGGGGAATCTGTTCAACCCTCCAGTGCAAAAATGAGAAAAAGAATAAACAAAATAAAAAGGATGAGTCTCTAGGTGAAAACCAAAAGGCCCCTTTAGACAATGAAAAAGTAAAAAGAAAGGATGCATCCGAAGGTGAAAACCTCTCTGAGGCACCTAAGGATGGAGGTTTGAACATTCTCCCCGTTGCATAGGAAAATTCACCCATGCTCATTGAAGAATCTGTAGAAGTCAACATAGGCACAAAAGAGAATCCTCGACTGGTTTATTTTGTAGCGTCATTGACAACAGTAAGAGAAGCCTGAGTTTCATGACTTCTTTGCACAGAGACAGATAAATTTTGCTTGGTCATATTATGACATGCCGGGGTTGGATCTTGAACTTGTTCTGCATCATTTTCCCTTACAACCAGGTGCCAAACCAGTGAAACAGAAGTTGAGAAAAATGCATCCACAGATTGCTTTATTAGTCAAGGCAGAACTCAAGAAATTGTTAGACGTTGGTTTTATAAGATCAATCGACTATGCCGATTGGATCTCTAATCTTGTACCAGTCACTAAACCAACTGGGGGCATCTGCATCTGCACTGATTTTAGAGATATCAACAAAGCTTGTCCTAAGGATGATTTCCCTTGCCTAACATAGACATGATAGTTGACATGACAACAGGTTATGAGATGTTGTCCCTTATGGATGGATTTTCAGGATATAACCAGATCAGAATTGCAACTAAAGATCAACCTAAGATGGCTTTCACTTGTCCTTGGGGAACGTATTGTTGGAATGTTATGCCCTTTGGACTCAAGAATGCAAGAGCAACCTATCAGCGTGCCATGACTACTATCTTTCATGATCTAGTACACACTTCTATGGAGGATTATGTCGATGACCTTATTGTAAAATCCAAGACAAGGGAAAAACATTTACAGGTTTTAGACAAGATATTTCAGAGGCTGGAAAAGTATAAAGTGAGACTCAATCCAAAGAAATGTGTGTTTGGAGTCAAGTCAGGAAAGCTATTAGGTTATATCATTTATAGACGAGGCATTGAAGTGGATCCGGCTAAGGTAAACACAATCATGGACATGCCTCCACCCACCAATCTTAGTCAACTAAGGACATTACAAGGAAGGTTGCAATCTATCAAAAGGTTTATAGTGCAGCTAGCAGATAAGACACATCCTTTTCAACATCTACTTAAGAAAGGAGTACCCTTTGTATGGACAGCTAGGTGTGGAGAATCTTTTCAATTGATTAAAGAATATTTACTCACACCACCTGTCTTAATGCCACATGTTGAAGGAAGACCATTAATTCTTTATATTACAGCAACCCATTCATCACTCGGAGCATTGCTTGCACATAATGACGATGAAGGTCATGAAAGGGCAGTCTATTAAATCAGTCAGACTTTGGTCGGTTATGAGCTCAACTATAGTACCATTGAACGTGCCTGTCTTGCAGTAGTATTTGCTACCCAAAAACTGAGGCACTACATGCTAAACCATCAGACAATGTTGATTGCTAAAATAGACCCTCTGAAATATCTTCTCAGCAAGGCAGCATTAACAGGGCTACTGGCCAAATGGGTTATGATACTTAGTGAGTATGATATCCAGTATGTAGAAAGAAAAGCTATTAAAGGACAGGCCATTGCTGATCAGTTAGCTGGCACACCCATACAGGAAGATCACTCATTAGTTGTAGACTTTCCTGATGAGTTCATATTCACATTTGACACAAACATAACATGGAAAATGTACTTTGATGGCTCACATACAAATCATGGTTTAGGGGATGGTATATTGTTTATTACACCACATGGTGATTCCATCCCTAAGTCATTCAGGATTGCATTCCCATGCACTAACAACATGGCAGAATATGAAGCTCTAGTCACAGGGTTACGCATGGTAGTCAAGTGGAAAATTAAGAACCTACAAGTATATGGCGATTCCCAACTGGTAATCAGATAGGTAATTGATGTTTATGAGACTAAGGATGAGAAGCTTTCTCCATACAAGCGCATGGTTGATAGTTTTAAAGAGTGCTTTGACAAAGTCAAATTTCATCAAATACCTCGTGTTTTAAACAGGGCAGCAGACGCTATGGCTACAATTGCATCACTTCTTGACATTCCTAACAACGTGCCTAAGTTTGAGTTCTTGGTAGAACAGCTTTTGGTCCTAGCCTATGATATCCCAGATTCTGAAATGGTGTGTGACATTGTTGGTCCTGATTCCCCATGGTACAAAGAAATCTATGATTACCTTCATGCCGAAGTCATACCCATTGGCCTATCCAATAACCAACGTAGGACATTTCTCCGCAAGTCAGCCAAATATACCATCGTCGGAGACACCCTATATAGACGCGCCTTAGATAATACCTTACTGAGATGTCTTGATTCTACTGAAGCACAAGCAACCTTGTGTGGGGTGCATGAGGGTATATGTGTTTCCCATTCTAGCCGGTCCTACCTTAGCCAAAAAGATTATGAGACTGGGTTATTACTGGCCTACTATGGAAAAAGACTCATATGTCTTTGTAACCAAATGTCCGCCAATGCCAAGTTCATGGAGACTTGATACATGCCCCAGCACAGGAGCTTCGTCCTATAACATCACCATGGCCCTTTGCCCAATGGGGACTCAACCTCATAGGTAAGATTCACCCCACATCATCTAATGGACACAAATTCATCATTGCCATGAGTACTTTACGAAGTGGATTGAAGCCATTCCTATGACATACATTACCAGCAAACAGATTTCTAGATTTATCCTGAACTATATCATATGTTGATATGGTGTCCCTCAATCCATAATCACTGATAATGGCCACCCATTTAAGAACCAAGAAGCCACACTTGTGATGAATTTCATATCCAACATCACTTTTCCACTCCATACTACCCACAAGGTAACGGCCAAGCAGAGGCATCTAACAAGACCATCATTAGAATCCTCAAGAAGACTATCAATGATGTTGGTCGTGACTGGCATTTACAGCTTAACCTGGCCTTATGGGCTTATCGCACAAGTATTCGTACTCCCACTGGTGCAACTCCATATTCACTTGTATTTGGTTCTGAAGCTATTCTACCTATTGAGGTCGAGATTCCTTCCCTAAGGGTATCCCTGAAAGGCCACATTGATGATGAAGAGTACCGAGTATCAAGACTCCATGAGCTACAATTCCTGGATGAGCAAAGACAAAAGGCACTAAACCATCTCCAAGCATATCAGAATCGCCTTCATCGTAGTTATAACAGGAAGGTATTGAACAGAAACTTTGACATTGGTGACCTGGTTTTAATGGAGAACCCAAATAATCAAGCAGAAAGAGAAAAACCAGGAAAGTTTGAACCTAACTAGTTAGGACCTTATATTGTTACAGAAGCTTTTGGATCAAGAGCATACCAACTCTCTACTCCTGAAGGGGAACCATTGGCCTCACCAATCAATAGTATGCATCTAAAGAGGTTCTACGCATAGCTTCTGAGAGCTTTGTCTTAATTAGCAAAAATACAAAAAAAATCAGAAAATCACAAACAATCGTTATCAAGGTGAAAACCTGGCAAACAGGCGTCTTGATAACGCCAAAAAAAATTTAGATAATCTAGAAAATAGTAAAGAAAAATCATTCGTCCAATAGTGAAAACCACTTCGGTGGCTCTTTGGATAGGTACCATGGTGAAAACCTGGCAAACAGGCGTCATGTGTACTCAACTCTGCTCCTTTGTCTACTATTATTCTAATCTACCTTGTACATAGTCCTTATTATTGTACATAGTCCCTATCCCTATACATACTACCTATCCCTGTACATATTACCTATCCCTGTACATATCCCTTATCTTTCCTATCCATCGCTTGTATACACCATTCGTAATAAGTGGTAGTCTTTCCCATAACCTGGAACGATTGACATCGAGTGCATTTCATATCCCCCATTTTACCCTATTCATAATCGATTGGTCTCATACTCGACTGGGGGAAAACACTTGACGTGCATCATATTGATTCTTACATTGGCTATGTTGAAGACGTAAAACCATAGAAAAAATCCAAAAACATCACAAAATGTCCTGAGAAAACCCAAAAAACATCAAAAAACTTCAAAACGACAAAAAAAAAATCAAAACATTTCGAAAATCCAAAAACAAAGTTAGAGTCAGTCGCACTTGTCAGTCTTTTTTGTTTGTCGAACTACGTTGCCTCTGCGATTGGACGTAGGCAAGGCCATCTGTCAATATGCCCTCGAGGCATTAGGTCAATCCATTTAGGTTTGTCTGTATAAAATCATGCTTCAATTTGTATGTCTATATGACAAGGTCATTGGTCGTGTTGAACTACGAGGTCTCTGTGTGTATAACGTAGGCAAGGCCATCAATCGATGAGCCCCTGAGGCTGCACTAGGTTATTTCATTAGCGTTCATCACATGCACTTTCACACACATCTTCTATTTGTAGTCAGTCTTGTCAGTCCAAGTCAAGTCGAACTACGAGGTCTCTGCGTGTACAATGTAGGCAAGGCCATCAATCGATGAGCCCCCGAGGCCACACTAGGTCAGTCCTTTAGGGTTTGTCGTCACACACAGTCAATTGTCAACACATCGTATCAAGTCATGTATCAATCTGGTGAACAAGTCAGCAATGTGTCTATGTCAAATCAAACAACTTGCCAAATGAAACAATCAAAACAGATCAACACATGTCTGCTATAGGATGTGTCCTTCCTAGAAACAGACATCATCATAGCAATCAATCTGTATCTTATTCAGGATGGGTCCTTCCTGAATACTGATATCAGCAAAACAATCTATGTCTTATACAGGATGAGTCCTTCCTACATAATCGACAAGGTTAAACAATCAAACATAGCCTTATATAGGTTATCACATCAATGTTATCTGACTCAACGTCTTATACAATACATGTCTTTCTGAAACCAGGCTTTGTCATGCCTTATACAGATAGTCATAACATCAAAACCAGACTCACCGTCTTATCTGGTATGTGTATCTCCTGATATCAGGCTTTATCAAATCAATCCTTTTATCAATCAAAACAAATCGAGGAAATAGATCAAGTTTTGGCAAATATTTTATTGGCTTTTGACTTTATGGCTTATTTATCTTATCATTTTATTTGACTTGATGACTCGGAATTATGTTATTAGCTTTCTCAAGGATGTCCCATGAAGGATTTAGAGAAGCAATGATGTATCATAATTCTATTTTCTTTGACTGCTGTCTATCGACTATCTTTTAACTTTGATTTTTGGGTCATGTTACTAGTTTCCTCAAGGATGTCCCGTGAAGGATTTAGAGGAGCGATGACGTCTCATGACCTGTCTTTTACTTTGTTTGTTGTCTATGGTTTGTCCTGACAAAAAGACTGGGGGAAACTTGTGCCCTTAGTATGAGTTAATGACAATCCTTGTCTGCGACTGTCTGTTATTAGCAAGTGGATGACCTTGCACACCTTGATTTATGTCATATCATGGTGTTTTTCTCCATTTGTATTAGTCATGCCCAATGATGATAAAGTGCAATACCTTTTGTGATACAGCGAAACATCGAAGATTGCTAATACTAACATTTATCTCCTGTCTTTCGTTCTTTCTTGATCTTTCTTTTCGCACTAACAATTCTTCTTTCTTGCATTACGACAGAGTCCTATGACACAAAACATTATACATCCTCCTGCATCAACATACATGTTAGAAACATACATACAAATAGGCATATTTCATATCTAGATCATCATGGCATAATAGACATTCATCATCAAACAATACATATCATAAGCATTCCATGTACAAAGCAACTGTAAATACATGCATCACATTACATTTGTATAGCATCACATGTCGTATGCATCATACATATAACATCATATTGCATCTCATAGTTATAAATTGCATACATCATATAGAATCATACATCACATAGAATCAACATTATCTCATTAACTGCATAAACATCATAAAATACATATACTCATCCATCACATAGGCATATCATATAAACATCACATGTACAAATAAGGACTGCATAATCAATAAATAGAAATGCATATCATGAGAATCACTGCCAAAATCATATATATATATCGCTCAAATGTGTCACATCATAATGTCATAATGTATCAATAATACATGGAAGCTCGTAGGCTATAAGATCAAAATACAGTGTCTCGACAAACGGTACCCCTATCCTGAGCTGCCACTACCATCATGCTGGGAGTGTGTGGGGGAATGATGATGAGAACTCGATGATCTCTGAGCTGAGGGAGGTCTGTCATATGGACCTGCTCTGCATGGCTACTCCACCCCCTCTGTGCTAATTGTCCACATGTGGGTCCTGGTCTGGGACCTGCTACTGTGTGCCGCTGAGAAACTGGGAGCTCGTCTCTCTAATGGAACCTCTGCCTCAT
Source organism: Sequoia sempervirens (assembly GCA_007258455.2). Lineage (NCBI taxonomy): Eukaryota > Viridiplantae > Streptophyta > Pinopsida > Cupressales > Cupressaceae > Sequoia > Sequoia sempervirens. The sequence continues at coordinate 16,362 of VDFB02057648.1, forward strand.
ATAAGTCCCGATAGTATCTCTCTCTCTCCCCAGCTCTGACTAGCTCTCTGGCAAAAGCAGCTGATGGTCCTATGCACAATGCCCCGAGCTCTATGAATCTCTGCTCAGTCTCATGTCGCCGAGCTATAGCCTGATCCCTATCCATCAAAGCTCTGTCTCTCTCCATCCGATAGGCGTCCCTCTCAGCCATCAAAACTCTCATTTGCTCCTCCAAGGATGTAACCTGGGCTCACAATGTATCTGTGTCTAGATCCACTGCCCCTATCTCATCCTATCTATCCCTCACTTTCCCATCCTCCTCCAGCTCCTCCAGGATCTGATCTCGGATCTCTCTCTCATGATCATCATCCTCATCATCATCCTCCTGGTAGGCACCTAACAAACCTAGAGCATCAATCTCTGCCTCCTCCTCTGCCAGGATGTCTGGGATGGCTGCCTCTGCCGGCTGCACCTCCTCTCCACCTCTCCCAACATCTGGCATCGCCTAATCCTCCTCTCCTCACCCCTCCTCACAGATCGGTGACAATGCTGGTCCTCGTCCCCTTCGACCATGTCTCCTCTCCTGCCTCCACATCGTCCACCTCAGCCATCATCTCCTCCATCTCCACAGCCTCCTCTATCTCCTCAGCCTCTACCTCTACCCTGTCTGCCTCGCGGACCTGTCCCTCGCCGCTCTACCGGCGCTGGCTGCTCTGGGTCTGTCAGGGGGATCGGCCTGTGTGCTGCCCACCACTGATCATACTCTGCAGTGGTCCCTGGGTCTACTGGTCCATCTCTCCATCCCCATGGAAGTGCCTGTAATCCATCAATATCTGCCTCTGCCGTGGCCACCAGAATCTCTAGACCCCATAGCGAGACCTCTTGCGAGGATCTTGCAAACTCTACTCATCCTTGGGGCACATTCTACACCTCTCCAAACTACCACAAGACACGATCTGGCAACTACCACTCTATAATGTGAACGTGCGATACTGTCCGCCCAACTAAGTACTATGTCTTTCTACAGAATGGTAAGTGCTCATCCTCATCTGATCACTGCTCACAATCCAGGTACGGCCTCCAGGTAAACTGTTGCATGGTGTCTATGGCATGTTTGAAGTAGCCCGTATCTCCAATATGATGTTTCCTGTTCGCCCCTGCATAGCGGAAGGCGTAAGGCGCTCCATGTGGCAGATCAACTATCATAGGTGGCCGAAAGATCGCGATATGCTCCCATGCCCATACCATCAGGAGCGTGGTGCCACAACTCATCGACTGTGCCTCTCGGTAGGCAATATCATGCAAATGGAAGTATAACATCCTCAGTACACAGGAACCCCAAGCATACACAACTCAACGCTCGAGCATGCCCACTAACATCTCCCCCCACCCCACAGGAAAACCATGACCTCGGCGGTCAGGAAGTACTATACCGCCTATCAATGTAGCCAATAGACAGTCTAACTGTCTATACCTCTGGGCCAGCACCCGCCACCTAATCTCATAATCATCAAACCCTAACTATCTAATGTCAGCATGGGGGTAGTACCTACACATCTCCGCAGCACCCCTCTGAGTATCATATGCCACCCATGTGCCTCTAATAGGCAGTCTAAGGATCCTATACACATCCTCCAAGGTAACCGTGGCCTCTCTAGTTGGTAGGTGGAAGGACGATGTCTCCGAGTGCCACCGCTCACATAACGCTATCAATAGTCCCTGATTCGCCCGAATCTGGGGCATATCGGTCACATGCAATAAACCCAGATGCCATAGAACCCGTCGCTCTGCCGGTCGTAAGCTGTCTCTGAATTGAAACGACGTAGTAGGTCTCGACTCCTGTGTATAAATAGTGTCTAGTACATCCTGCAATGGCATTATACATGCCTCATGTCAGCCTCAATCATCTATTCTAGTGCAATCTGACTATACTACATAAAATGCAAATGCGTCGTTATTTTGCATATGCATCATTATTTTTCACATGCGTCGCTTTTTAACATATGCGGTTCATAAACTTCACATGTGTCATTATTACACAAATGCGGTTAATAATGTCAAATGCGTTGCACTACATTCAAATGTGTTGAACTATAAATACTGTGTTGCATAAAATTCAAATGCGTTTCACAATAATCACATGCGGCTATTCTAAATGCAAATGCGATGCAAAAAGTTAGATGCGGTTCAAAAATAAACAAATGCGTTGAATCGTGGATTACCTATGCAAACTAACCTATGTAAAACTACAAATACGTCGTTCGCGCACGTAAATGTGGTGAATTAATAAAGCGATGCGTGACTAAAAATTGAATTAAATGCATTAAAATGCGCACAAATCAAAAATTTCAAAAGGAAAGTTTTAGGTCCATGCCGGGGGGTCCGCGCCGGCTGGTCTTTGGAATGTCTGGATCTTGTATGCACGATGGTGAGTAGTCAGAACTAGAGACATCGTCGCTAGAAATGCAGAGCAAAATCTCAATTTCTATGCTAGGTGGGTGCAAATGAATAGGTTTTTACCCCTATTCCTATATATACCTAGGGCCTAGGTGTCATTTCTTTCCTACTGGCCACGTTAACTTTCAATTTCGATCATCCCATCCCCGTCCCTCCCATTTCCAAACTTCCTTCTGCAAACTCCACTGCATTTCTGGCCATCCAATGTACTCATCGAACGCATTACCAATTTTTTTTGAACTTTTCAGAAATTTGTCAATTTTCCCGAGGGGGCATACCTTCACCTGTTTTAATCTGGAACATTACCGAGGCATACTTTTATCAATTTTCTTTGACACAATGCCTAAATGACATTGTATCAAAGAGGGGCAAATGTAGACACCGAAATTTGGTTTAGGCCTGCGACTTCAATATTCTTCGTAATTTGTATTCTCCATGGTCATGATTAAATAATGTTAATTATTTAATTATTCACTTTAATTTTAATTCTTCTATTAATTAAATAATCTTAATTATTTAATTAATTCATAATTATTCACTTTAATTTTAATTCTTCTATTAATTAAATAATCTTATTATTTAATTAATTCATACTTTTCTTTATTCTATCTAATTAATTAAATAAACGCTTTTTATTTAATTATGTTACTAATTAACCTTATTCTTCTTGTTAAATTAAATAAATCCTTATTTTATTTATTCATTATCATACTTCAACTATAATTAAATGAATTCTTTATTTATTTAATTATTCATTCAAATCCCTTCATCATTTAATTAAATAAATATTATTTATTTAATTATTCTCCGAATATCGAGTCTTGAATTAAATGAATTATTTAATTCATTAATTCTATTTTAACGCATTCTTCTATATTTTAGATAATTGTGTGAAGTTATCTAAGTATTCACTTTTACTCAACTCGACATCTATTTTAATCGCTCAGTTAACTCCTGATTTAATGTCTGAGTGGCGTTCTCGAGTAATCTCTTCATCAAATCATTCAATCGTCCAGTTCTAACTCAATTGCGTGTCCATGCAGATTAATTAAATATTTCTATTTAATTAATTAAATGTTGTGTGTGCATTCGAACAGGAGTTGCTTTAATCAATCTTTATCTTTGTCATGCAAAGATAATTCTTCTGTTTTCGAATACCGAATTGAAGATTAAATCATTTATTTAATCTTTAATTCTATTCCTAGATTGTATCACTCATGTCATTACTAACAGTTATCAGAATGCATGTCTAATCAATCAATCTCAATCGTTTGTTGAACTTTCAATCCTGACCTGTCGTTCGAATAATCAATTTTCTATAAATTGATTTGTCATTCTTCATTCCAATCTCTCTCACGAAATATTATGACTTTTGAGAGCACCTTTGTCTTGAATCTTCGATATTTTGCTAATCACTATCTTAGGCTATACTTGCACGAATTTACAAAAAATATGAGGGCAATTATACTACACAAGCAAAATGGAGAAGGGCAATCGAGATGAATCATGGAAATACGTTTGAAATTGGTGAGATTGTTTCAGTTTGTTTATGTTTTACTTTCCTTTGTTCTTTTTTGCTTAACATTAGATTTGCATCTTAGATTTTAGTATTGCATGTTTGCTTCTAATCTTCTTTGTTGTCTTGTGCACTTTCTTGGCGTTACAGTTCTTGTTCTTAGAAGTTTCTTCTTATCATAATCATTCGCATTACATCTTGAATCAAACATTTTCTTGTGTGTGTGAATGTGTATTCAAGATCTAAATATTAATCAAGCAAGAAAAACCATAAACCAAAAAAATAGAAAACTGAAAAAACTAGAAAAGAATGAAAAAAAAAATCCAAAAACATTAGAACATTTCAAAAAAAAAAATCTAGGTTTCCTCCAAGTCAAGCTATCCACATAATCTCCAATTCAAACTTCTCATCCACATTTTCCATCCTAATCCAAACTTAGTACCATGTCTTTAATTTACCTTGATGTGCTTTGTAGTCAAGTTGAATACCAATTAATCTGCAATGGTCAAGTCTAAAAATCCTTAGACTCAAAAGGAAATTAATCAATCCTCCATACCAACCATCCATGAGCTTTAGTCCTCCATCCATCTACCCTCACTATCAAGATTCACTTAACACAATCCATACCATTGATCCACAACAAGCATCCATTAGACATCCTTATCCTAACCTTGACAAGGGAAACCAACCTTCCACCAATCCATTCCAAGTATCCACATCCTATCCTAATCCATAATTCACTAATCCATTTCAATCCACTCCATCCCAATCTACAAACCCATCCAATAAAAATACATTTAGCTATGAAAATTCTATTGATGTCCAAAATCACATTCCATTACCTAAACTTTTTGATATATGTCAGAAGGAAAATCCAAAGCATGACATCACAATTCCCCCTTTATGTCAAGATCAAAGTATTTCTTGTGATCTTATTCCATCACATGATCCTATCCTTAAGTCTATCCAAGAAATCCTTCTAGACAACCATGTCACCCAAGACAAACCTATCTTTGATCAATATCCTACCATTGAACAAGAAACCCAAAGTGATCCGCTAATCGACCTTTATAACATCAATGATCAAACATTTGAATTCGATCCTATCCAAACTCTAAACACCTCCATTTCCCAAAATGAGACACTTTCTTCCTTTGGACACATAGATAATCAAATAAATGACATGGATCAAGTCATAGAAGAACATAAAAAGGCTACTATGGATCAAGAAAAACTTAAACAAGCTACTATGGATCAAGTAAAAGAAGAAGACACAAAATCTACCATGGAACAAATCGATATCCCAAATGATCAAGCAAAAACAAGCACAATGAATGATAAAGCCAAAATATCCTATCAACTAAGATCATCCACTTTTATCAAATTAGGATTTCTCATAGAGGAGAAGATTTTGAGCATTAGTTTCCACATACATAATGATGGATTCACATCTTGCTTCCAAAATAACAAATACCCCATCGCAAATAGAATATTTCAAAACATGCGGTATCAAGGAAGAGGACTAGGCCTACATGAGCAAGGCATTCGAGAACCATTACAGTTTTCTGAAAATCCTAGATATCAAGGTGTATCTAAGGGTTATTTTGGGATTGTTAGATTATCAAATCAATAAGGCATATAAGCCCAAAGAAAACTATCAAGCACAATGGAAACTAAAATAAATGAAACAAGTATACATGTCACTTGTTGAAGCCTCCATGATTTACCTTCATAGCACCTTCTAACTTGTTGATTGTTGTGTTGCCCTCAGATCGAACGTACAAGCAATGACTATGACAAAGTCCTAAACAAGCTTTGAAGGATTTGATTACTAAATGTCTATGCCTATGATAAAATGACTATAATGCCTAAGAAAAATATATCAAAATCATAAAATGAAAGTATATGTGTATGTGTAAATGTCTAAGTGTAATTGAAATTGTGAGCAAATTTGGCCTTTTATAGAAAATGCAATTTTGGACGGATGGACAAGATTGAAAGTTGGTGAAAGCCTAAAATCAAAGGATGAGATTTAATGTGACAATCCCTAATTAGGGTTAGGGAAAAATTATTAAATGAGTGGCCAAGATGTCATTTGATAAAATCAAATCAGTGATCGAGAATAAATGTGACAATTAGCCAAAAAGATAAAGATTTTCGAAAATCAAGAAGATAAGAGTTGAACTGAAAAGCAGAATTGGAAAATCAAGAATTTGCCCAATTACTTGAATTTTGGAAGAAGCTTACCTTTTTGAATTAAATTAATTCAAAATAAGGATTTTATGTGACAATAAATAATCTTTTTCAGATTATTTACTAAAATGAAGTGACAGTTAATAAAACGAAATCATTTTAAATAATAAATTGATTTAAAATGATGAAAATGTTAAATTGGGTAATTAAATAATTAAACATAACTATTTAATTTAGAGGATTATGACCGATAATTAAATAAATTAATAAATTCATTTAATTATAAGAATTAGTGACATATTAAATAAATAAATAAAATTCATTTATTTAATAATCAAGAAGAATAAATGAATAAAGGTAATTAAATAAATTAATAAATTTATTTAATTGTAAGAGGACAATAGACCCTTAGTGACGTATTGAATAAATAAATAAAATTTATTTATTTAATAATCATGAAGAATAAAAGAGATATGAATTAATTAAATAATTATGAATTATTTAATTAATAGTCGAATGTGGACCAAGGACATAAGTAAATGTCATAATTATGCTAGGACGAAAGTGGTAAAATAGAGCTTGCAGGCCTAGGTCATTTTTATGTGTCTACACAAGGTCTTGGCTATTCTTCAATCAGAAAATCAAATGATGTTAGTGATACCTCCATGATATTAAGGGACACTTTATCCAATACAAACATCAAAATGGAGGCCATGAGTAGTCCTTGTCATAAGGTTTCTACCAAAACTCCTTCCATCCACACTAGAAACCATCATTCCCTCATAATTAAACCCATCAATTGGAACCAACAAAAACAAAATTCTTACAAGCCTAAAGCCCAAAATCAAATACCAAAGGCCATTGAATGCAAAAATCCAAGTGGAAAAATACAATTAAAGTGGATCCTAAGAAAAATGGATCAAGTAAAGAAAAGGTTCAATTCCAATATCCAATAAAAATGTGGAGCCACAAGAAAAGAGGTCTCCCACATATAATAAATGTTGACCTCCTTCAAAATGGTCATCACACAAGGTATATAAAAGTGATGTTTCCAAACACTATCCCAATCAAAATTCCAAACTCCATCATTCACCACTCCAAGTTTGGAAAATAAAAATTCCTACATCCAAAATGCCAAACAGTCCATCCGCGCCTACCATCATCCATCATAATCTTTCATCTCGCCTAAAGTCTAAAAATCCCACATCACAAATCTATTGCATCTTAGCAACAACTCTTTATCATAAGGACTCCCATGGAACTCTATCACAATGTGCATATTTCAACAAAGCCAAACCTAGTATACAAAAGGATCACAATGATAGATTGATCAGTTGTATACAAGTGATATGATCCTGAAAAGACAACTAATCCGTAAAGGTTACTATTGGCACATCATGACACTAACATCTACATCAACACCATCAAAGTGATCATCTAGAAAAATAAAAATAAAATAAAATAAAAAAATCGACACCTTGATGAAAACTTGGCAAACAGGTGTCTTTTGTGACACTAAAAAAATAAAAAAATAAAATAGTAAAGAGAAATTTTTTGTCCAATAGTGAAAACCATTCTTATGGCACTTTGGATAAGTAACATGATAAAAACCTGGCAAATAGGCATCATGTGTAAGAGAAATTATCTATGTGGACTATTATGTACTTGGGGGCAAGTTGTTTCATCTCCCATACCTCTCTCATGACATTTTCCATCTATCCATTTAATCCATATCATTCCCATCCATTTTCCCACCACTTTCATCTTGATAAGGACTAAGGTACAAACATAAATCATGCTTTGGGAAAACTTTTGACATGTCTATCATTTGGTCATACACTATTCATGAAATATCATGTCATTGTCTTCATAGCGTTATCCAAACCCATACCTTAGAGAAAAAAACTTATCCTTATGCAATATAGTCCTTGGAGACCATATGATCATTATTCCAGCCAATAATCCTCATGTCTCCTATTTTTTACCAAAGCCACCCATCATCCTTTCATACCTATCGCATGTCTTGATTTTCCCCTTATCCAAGTCCCTTCCATAATCCTATCTAGTCCTAAAGTTAGTCATTCCAAATGCAATCAGCCTAATCCATACAATCTTGCTATGCATCCTAGTGCATCATCCAAAACATTCCTTGGCTTTTTTTTAGCCTTGTTGCAAACCTTGATCCTTTAGTCACATTATCATCATCCTCATGTTGTTTCAAGATGTGTCCTTCCCATGTCAAACAACGTTGTCATCATGATTATCACCTGCCAATTGGTTTTTAGCTTGACAAGGAGCAAGACCATGGTTGTCCTTAGATTATTATGCATGCTTGCTTGCTTGCTTGTAGGCATCATTCACATGCATTTGTTATGATCCTTATAGTCATCCTTCATTCATAACAAATCTATCCTCCATCATCTTCGCGTCTTCCATCATAATGCTTGACATCATGTGTCTTTTCACCTTCCATAACGCCTATCCCATTCCACTCCTAATAAATTGGTCGCATACCTGACTGGGGGAAAATACTTGACCTATGTCTTCAATGTTGGATTCTACACCTACTATTGGAGGTCATTATATTAAAAAGACAAAAAAAATCAAATATTCCCAAAAAGACAAAAAAAACAAATATCCTCAAAAATCCAAAAAACATCAAAACATGTCAAAAACACAAAAACATCCAAATAACTGTCAAAACTCGCAAAAATAGAATAAAAGTCAGTAGTGTTGGTTCAAGCCCTGTCGAACTACGATGCCTCTATGACATCACATAGGCAAGACCATCTATCGATGAGCCCCTGAGGCACTAGGTTAGTCTCTTAGGATTTTTTCAAAAAAAACTATCAAACCATGATTAAGTCCTTTGTCAATAAAAAAGAGTCAAGTCATGTTGAACTACGAGGTCTCTATTCATTGTTACGTAGGCAAGGCCATTTTTTGATGATCCCTCGAGGCCACCTAGGTCGGTCCTTTAGGGTTCGTTGCATCTGTCACAATAAATTAGACATTGTCAACTTGGACATAGACAGTCATCAAAACATCAAACAAGTCATGAATCAACAAGACAACAAGCTGACAAGTCATCAAGTCAAAACAAGCAAATTGTCAAAATAGTCAAACATTAAATCAACCTCAAACATCAAATCAATCAACATTATGTCTTATATAGGATGTGTCCTTCCTGAAACCAAACATTTGTCGTGATATCAACCTTTGTCATTTGCCTTATATAGGCTGTCACATGGTTGAAACCAGACTTGACATCTTATATGACATGTTTCTTCTCCTAAAACCAGGCCTTGTCAAAACAATCAACCCATCAATCACCTATTCAGTCAAACATCGACAAACAATTATTGGCAAACACTTTGAATGGTCGTTGACTTTGTTGGACTATTTTGTCTTATCCTTTTGGTTTTTTATTTTGAGTTATGCTACTAGCTCTCTCAAGGATGTCTCATGAAGGATTTAGAGGAGCAATGATGTCTCATGAATCTTTTCTTTGACTATTGTTTACGAATTGTCTTGGAAAAAAGACTAGGGAAACTTTTCCTTTAGTATGAGTTAGGACATTTCTTGTCTGCGACTGTCTGTTTTGCAAGTGGATAACCTTGCACACCCTGGTCTATCTCATACCTTGGTGTTTGTTGTCCATTTTTCACATTTTACTGCCCAATGATGATTAATGTAAAGCCTTGCATAGCAAAATATTCATCTTTAAGTTGTCTCTACTAATGCCATACTATCTTCCATATCCTTCATGCTAACATTTCTTCTATCCTTCATCCTCTAGTATTCTCATCCATTTCGAGAGCACACTCATGTTATTTGAACCCGCATGTCCTCTCAAGGGGGCATTCCACAACCCTCCTCATCATCCTTCCTCATCCTCTTTACACTGGGGCATATTTCTGAATTAAATTTCTTTAACACAATGCAATAAACTGCATTATATCAAAGAGGGGCAAAATGTAGACACTGAAAAATGTCCTAGACTAGCTAATACCATTTTTCCTTATCAATTCCCTTGTCTAATGTCACAAGTCTTCTATTAATTAAATAATTCTAGTTATTTAATTAATTCATTACTATCTTTATTCCTCTTTGATTAATTAAATAAATTTTATTTATTTAATTACGTCACTAATGTCCCTTTCTACTACAATTAGATAAATCTTATTTATTTATTTAATTGTTTATCCATCTTTCAACTATAATTAAATAATTATTTTAATTATTTAATTATTCTTTAGCCTTTTCTTTCATAAATTAAATAAATTTTATTTATTTAATTGTTTACTAACTTGTCCTTATCTTCCTAATTTTGAATTAAATCATTACTTAATTCAAAAGGTCAACCTTTTCACATGTCTTTTATAATTAAATAATATTTTATTATTTAATTATTCATTTAAATTTCCTCTATAACCTCTTTGTCCATGCCAATCTTATCTTCCACATCAAATCTTATCCATCCATGTCTCAATTAACCTCTACCCTTGATTAAATTATTTTATAATTTAATCTCAACCTTCCATCCTTATCATTTTCCCTAATTTTGCACTAAACCTATTTGATACTACATCTTTCATTCTTGGCCATTGATCTTTAGTTCAAATTAACCTTTCAATCCTAACCCTTCATGACAAAATTGGCATTCTATAAAAGGCGTCTATTTTGTCATTTTCAATCTATCCACAAGCTATCTAGAGACATCTTGCTATCTTATCAACTTAACTATCAAGTCAAGTGCATCCTAGTCCATAATAATCTTCAATATTTTGCTTTGTCATTATCATTAGGTGTATTTGCATACTCAAAATCTGAGGGAAATATTTATATCAACCAAAATGGAGAAATGCAATGAAGGTGAATCAATAGGCATGTAGACTCTTTGGTAATATTGTTTTATGTTTTATGTCTTTATGCTTATTTGTGCTTCATTATTTACTAGGATTTGATTTATATACATTATTGCCTAACCTTGATAATTTCACCCTAATTTACACTATGATTACTATTCTCTAAGATGTGAATCTTTGATTCCTTGGTTAGTGCTCTCTTAGTGGTGATGTTAAGTGTGATATTCCCTAAGGTGTGACCTTTCATGAATTAAGTAAGGCCCCTTTGATTGTTTTTTATTCTGACCTTTTGTGGTGATGTTATTACAACATCCTTTGAGGTTGTGACACTGTCCTATTTTTTCTATTAAGACATTAAGCCTTTTATTTTTATTCTATCTGTTGAGATGTTAAGCCTTTTATTTTTATTCAATCCATTGAAACATTAATCCTTTTTATTTATTTTTCTAAGATATTAAACCTTTTATTTTATTGAACCATCTGCTGAAACATTAAGCCTTTTATTTATTTTATCTACTAAGACACCATTTTCTTGTCTTCACTTTGTTCATATGTAGGCTAAACCTAGTGTAAGCATTAGCATAGCATTTTGATCATTTTTGTGGCACCTTATCAAGGTTATCAAGAATTATAACTCTTGGTACTATGGTTTGACAAATGGGTATGTACACCTATAAACCTAATGCTTCCTTCCCATTTTGCCACCTTCGTGTGGGCACACATTGTAGACCTACTATGTGTCTCACATTTTACTTTGTCTTGGGGGCTCACCTAGTGAATATTAGACTTAACTAGCCCTTGTGAGTAATGTATTCCATGGCCACCTAGCATAATACAACTTGCTTGGCAATGGAGCCATGTGTGCCATGAGTGATGTGTATGAATTTAGTCCTAATGGATCTTTTTCTTTATTTAATGGATAATGTTTGGTATTTGAGACAATCTAAGATTGAGGTCTCTTTGCCTTACCAACTTGAATCTTTAGTACTAACCTTGTGTTTATGTTTTCATGTGTCTTCTTCATGTTTGCATCATGTTTATATTGTGTTTTTTTTCATTCTATCATCATCCATATATTATATTCATGTGTTTTCATCATGTTCGATTTGTGTCTTTCAACATGTATTTTTGTGTATATTATCTTGCTACATGTCTCTTACATGCATGTATGTTCCTTTGTGCTTATGTTGGTTTACCCCAGGATGTTGGATCTTGGGGGCTTGAGCTCTCCACCTAGATCCTTTGTCATCCTATCTCTTCAACATTTGTACAATTGGACACCTCTTGACATATAATTATCTCTATTTTAGTGTGAGTTTGAGTGTAAGATCATACTCTCACTAAAGTTGGGGCTAAATGTACTATAAAAAAGTGTATATGCTTACACTTTTACATTGTGTTTTGTCCCTCATAAATTATTGAGCTTAATTGACCCCATAATTTCCTAAAATTATGCATTCTATAGCCCATTTGTCTCATTTTTCAATAAGCACCAAGCATTGAATATTAAATGCATACAACTCATTTGTTGCCCTTGAAACTGTGTTCTGGAAATATGGGCTAGGACCCATTTTTGGATTTTTTTTTTTTGAGGAAATTTAACATTCAAAATTCAACTTGCAAATGTTGGCTATCATGATCTAATTTTTTGGAAATTAAATAAATGCTTATAAATACCTATTCTTTTCATTATTTGAAACTAGAACACAATTTGGAGAAGAACTTATGATCAAGCATTATTGTCAAGAGAATTCAAGAGTAGCATTTGAGAGCTTTATTACAACAATTCAAAGTGTTTGTGAGTTTATGTTATCATGTTTTCATTATTTTGTGAAGACTGACATCATTTTGTAGGTCTTCAAAGCATTCAAGCATTTAAACAAAGAAAGATGCAATTCCTTGAGGTGATGTGTATGTCTTTAGTCCTTTAATACAACCATTAAAGGGTGGTGAGTTGCAAAACATTTTGATTTCATCATTCATTCCATTCCATTATCAATTTATCATTGTCATTACCATTGTGGAAGTGGGAACACTTACACGGGGTTTGATTGAGGCAAGCCCTTATATGGCACGACATTTTCCCTCTTTGTGAATGTGCAAGTTACAAGTCTGAGGAGGATTGAGGAGAGCTTGAAGATCTATTTTGCATTGTTGCATTTGTTGTCATCAAAGTTGTCAAGACATGAAAACTCACCTACATAATTTATTTAGGACATTCTGATAGTGGAATAGGCAAAAAATAGAAGCTCAGATTTGATACCAAAGGACCCAAAAATTTGAGCAAGACCCTTGTACAAAGACCCATTCTCCATTGGGACATGAATGAGTCCTTGTAGACACAACAAAACCATTTTTTTTGGGTAGGTACATAGTCATCTACACCTTCCATGTCTACTAGAACTTGGCTGTTTCTATTTAGCAGTTATCATGATCTTGCATTTTTCATATTAGGGCATAAAGGATCATTAAGTTAACCATTTCAAATTATTTCCAATCCATTCCCATCCCCCTTTAGATGTATATCCAGGTCTGATTGGCTAACCATTGATGTTAAAAGTCAATATTTTCACCTTGTGATCTACATCCTAATGTAATGTGGAAAAAGACCCATTGAATCTTAGGTTCTTTGCATTTAAGACCTAGGATCCCTTTTTTTTATGTTACAATTGTTAATATATAATAATTAAAAAAAGATGTCAAAATGAGGTAAGTATAAAAAAAAATATATCTCTTGAGAAACTAGGGAGATTAAGGCCTGAATTTTTATATACAATATTGTGATATGTATCCATCTTAAAGAATTAAATTTTCTTACTCAAGTTAATTTTAAATTTCAATTTATTAATAAAAATATATCAAATATAGAGAAATTGGAAACTTCTAACAAACCTAAAATAATCAAATTTGGAGGGTAGAAATGAAAAAATACTCAAATGGTGACATATAGCCACTAAAAAATTCCTTGATAGTGTCAATGAATACTTTCTTTGAATGCACTCACTAAATTATGCCAAATGCATTTAGTCAAAGAATATCAAAATTAGTTTGAGAAAATGACAAACCAAACCATTAGCTTGGAAGAATCATTTTTCCATATTTTTTCAATAATGCTACCAAAGAGGGTCTTCGAGTAGAGATTCTCATGTCAAAATGAGCTTGAAAAAATAACAAAATAGACTATTTGCTTGGAGGAATCATTTTTCCATATTTTTTTCATTGGTGCTCTCAAAGTTCCTATTGGATGCTCTATCCTTGGCATAGCTTCTGGAGGACAATTGTTTAATGTAGTGAAAACTAGCTAGTTCCTCCTCTTTCAAACTTAAAAGAGAGGCATCAAATAAATGAACTAAACCCCAACAAAATTCATTAGCTCTCCAAAGAAAATATAGTAGAGAATACTTGGCTAAGGGAATATGTTATAATTATGAGAAAACATGAGAAATGGTCACAAATGCCAAGAGCAATGCTTATATGTCATTGAATCTATCATGGTGCCTAATGACTCCAAGGAATTTTAGATGTAAAAAAAAAAGTTAACTTCCCTCAATCAACAATCTACTATTGAAGCTTGTATTTCTATTCATTCTTTGGAAGGTTTCTCTTCCTCCTAAATCCTTAATTTCATTAGCTATATCGTGGTAACACTCATAACTTCATAAAAAAATAAAATTGTCTGACTAGCTACATTACTATATTCATGCTTATAATAATGTTTAAATTAATCTGAGCAAGGTAATCCTATGCCAAGATTATTTTAGGGGATTTCCAATTGACCACATGTATTTTTTCTTTCCTTTGATATTGGGTGTCTAGTGGTTACAAATCTCATATCACTATTATTGCTCCCAACGTTGGATCAAATTTCACCATGAGGATTGAGAATATACATTGCAAGGACTAAAGGTAAGTGAAATTTAGATGGTGAGAATATACAAAGATAAGCACAAGGAGGGTAGTAAATATTGGTGGGACCGGTTTGTGTAAGAAATGTGGATGAATTTACATGTTTAAGTTTTGGAAGTATACATTATATTTTTTGTAGGTAGGGGAGAGGGGTCCATAGTGGAGCAGGGTCCAATAGTGGGGATAGAAGTAGTCCTTAGTGGGCCCCATAGTGGAACACCATAATACCCAATTGCAAAACACTTTTTCACATCAGCGCACCAATAAAACATGACTTAGTGCACCACTATTGGTCTCACTTATTTTTTGGGCCTTTTTGGATACCTCAACAAAAAGCATGCTAATGTGGCATCATATTTGATGATGTAGCCCTAAAATGAAATATAGAAGCATGTGAGTTTCCAAATAAACTATTGTACAAAATTGGGAGTGATTTGAAATTTCCACATAGGATTTTGAGAAAGGTGAATTTAGGGTGTTCCACTATGGACCCCTCTCCCCTAAGTACTTCAACATTTTCCCTTCATCTATTATAGACTTTTATTTAAGATTTATGAATTGTTCTAATAAGCCAATTGATTGGTAATAATAATGTTGAAGAATTTGGGAAATAGTTAGAGAAAAGTTGTGCAAATGTGAGATGCTTTTGTTTGTCATGGACTGCTTATTCTCATCTTATGTTGAGTTGGTTAAAATCAACGTGTTCACTTAAAAATAACATTTTATTAAACATTTAGAACTTATGGCTTATAATATGTTTACTCTAGTGTTTCATATTTTAGCATTGTAATTTTGTTATATTCTCTAAAGTTGAGTTGATGGTTTTTAATGTTTTTATAATGAATTCGTTAGCTTTATGCTTCATCTTAAAAATGTATTGGATATATTATTATTGTAGCGATGCAACTAAACTTTATAAAGTTTCCTTTTATGGTTATAAAGGTTAGTGTGATAAAATCTTTCCTTTATCTTATTTTTGAGTGGGTTATTAATAATTGGAAAAATTATAATAAGAAGGAAATGAACAAGAAGAAGAAGGTAATGGTATGGTAGGTGTCAAATTAAGTACGGTAATTCAATTCAATATTGAAAGAGAAGGCATGTAGAACCATAACTATTAATTTCACAAAAACTAACTATAAAATTGTCCCTCTATAATAAGTTTTAAATGAGAAGAGAAACAACAAATATACTTTCTATCTCATTGTAGTTAGGAAAGAAGAAAAAAAAGAACTTATGCACTTGAAATGCAAATCATCGTCTTTAAGGGGTGATCTAAATTATTTTGTGAATTCGAAGGAAAATACCCAAAGAGGTGTTGGTGGTATTGTGAAACACACAACAAACAATGTGTGAAGCCTCATTTCATTTCTAATATGAAAATCCCATACAATTTGGGACAACTCATGAGAGAAATGTATGCCCTTGAATCCATACAATTTGGACAAACTCAAGGGAGAGATGTATGTCATGAGTTCATACAATTTGCACAAACTCGTGGATGAGATGTATGCCCACAAAACTCTATTTAGGATAGTTGGTGCAATTTGGAAAACTTATCAAAGAAATGTATGCCGCAACTTGACAAACTCATCCAAATAGATGTATGCCTCTCTTCTAATAATAAGGGCTATTGTTGTAGTCCTTTTGTGGAACAAGATAAGAAAAGAGATCTAGAGATTGGTTAAGAAAGCAACACCTTATAATCGACTGAGTGTGCTTTTAGCTCCCACTATTGGGAATACTTGTTACATACATAGCAGTTTACATGTCCTATGGTATCCCAACATAATTTTGGCTTCATGTGAGCTTCCGAAGATGTGTGGCGATGATTTTCCATTGAACTTATTCTCATTAACTTTGGCCTCCTTTCTCTACCCAGTTTCAAGGCTTCAAACTCTTTGAAAACCTTGGTTTGGTTGCTAAGCATTTGTTTGAATCGCATGAGGGCCTTGAAGCAGAAGCTAAGCTGAAAAGGTGAAATACTTAAGCAAAGGGGGTGCACAATGTCGCTGGCCCACCTTAAGATATCATTCATATCCATAGATTTGGAAGTGTTGGGAATGTTGATGTTATTATGAAATGTCTCCATTTTTTACTTGCATGAAGTCGAGGCATTCCCATAGTGAAAGTGCTTCCCATAGTAGATTTTCTTTTACTGGACATAAATATAAGCACCAAAGGATATGGAGCCCCTTATGGCGCTCTCTGGGTTCTAGTGATGAGCCCCCTCCGATTACAACCATAAGGATCCTTAGGATGCATCGTAGCTGCAAATTAGCAATAGTCATTACCAAAATGGATCAACTGTTGGCAAGGGGTAGCAATACAATATCACACTATTGTGATAGAATGAAGGACATAATAGAACTACAGAGAAAGATAGCAGAGAATGTAGACACACAAAAAATTACTGATTTATATATTCCTTGATTTCCAAAATTACAAAAATATAGAGTACATGTTTTGTTTTATAATACAAAATATTCCATATTTTATTTGGACTACTATCTAATACCTGGTGTTGTTCACACACCCAAACTGGAGCTGACTGCAATGTTGTAGCTACCTGTTGTTCGTTTGTTGCTTCTATTGTACATTCCCTTATGCTCTCTGCTACTATTTCCTTGTTCTTTGTTGAATATTCTCCTTATGCTACTACAGGTTCTTCTCAATCCCAAAAGTTGGCTCTAAAACTCACTGTAACATTCTATTCTTTTGTCTTTTTTTTTAGGCTCATGAAAATGAGTGCTCAAAATTTAAATTCAAAATTACCTACCAAATTAATTGTTGGAAGGTCAAAAATAGTTTGCAAGTTGATGTGGGGACAGGTGAAAGAAATTATAACTAGAGATTAATTTCCAACACTCCCCCTTAATCTAAAGTGATGGCAAGCCTTGCTGATCACAAAACAAATCAACTTCACAGTGAATTCAAACGAAGAGAAAATCAACAATAATGTTAGGAAGTTCATGATGACTCTTTAATAGTCTTAAACAATCCAATTCAATGAATGATAGGAAGTATATGAATGCAGAATTTATTAACAATGATTTGAAATCTCTTCTGTTACACTCCTATTATAATACAAGAAAAAACATTTATCAGTAGTTGGCCTTTCCTAGTGCAACAAAAAAATCCTATCTTTCTAGCTTCACACCCAATTCTCTACATACTTGACCTTTTGTCGACTGTTTGTTTTTCTTGTACATACTTCTCTAAACCTCGACCAACCACGGCTTTGTGATCTACCACATACAAATAGCAATTGTGATCGACATCTCCAAACCGACACCACAACAGTTGCATCCCAAATGTTGACGATAGTTAACCAATCAAGAGTGTATTCTACCAATAACTTCGACTACACAAATTTCCTATCCCAACGATGACAAGAAATAAAAATGACACATATTTCTTGTCCCAACGATGACAAGAAATAACAATGATAGAAACAAACTAAACTATCCATCTTCAAACAAAAACAAAGGAGTTTTATTTCCTCTAACTAGTCTGCAGAACCAACAACTAAACAAAAGACCAAAATAAACAAAGAACAAAAAGGAAATGAAAGGGGAATATGATGCCTCTGCATCAAACTCCCTAGGTAGAAAATATTCATGAGCTCCTGCTCATGAGGTCTACAACTGAATGACTTTTTTGATTGATCTCATCCTCTGTGAGCCAGGAATCATCTTCAATGGGACGATTGCTCCACTTGACGAGATACTTAAAGTACTCATGCTTATGGGTCTACTTTAGTAACTTCTTTTCCAAAATGCATTCTATCTACGATGGAGCATAGACTATTCCAGATTGTTCTTCAAGAGATGAAATTGTTGCTTTAGTTCCATCCACTTCAATATCCCCCTTATATGGATACAAATCTACCACATTGAAAATAGGAGATATATTTAAATCTACAGGCAGCGAAATCTCATATGCATTGGCAGAGAACTTCCTATGTATTTGGCAGGGGCAAATATTTTTCATCTTGAGTTTATTGTATGTTTCGGTAGGAAATCTCTCCTTCTGAAGGTGAGCCAAGACAAGATCTCTAATCTGAAATCACAATTGCCTCTGCTTTTGATCAACATACTTCTTGTATTATTGATTGCTAGCTTCTATGTTTTGTTTCACCCTTTCTTGAATGTCATGAATGACTTGAGAAAAATCCTCTCCATCTACACTCCTCTTCTTCATTCTAGCAAGATCTGTAAGTTAAAACACACCTCTTGGGTGCATTCCATACATCACATAGAAAGGGTTGAAACCAATACTTTTATTTGGAGAATCATTATAGGAAAATTCAGCCTGTGCCAACATTAAATCCCAACTCCTGGGTGAACCACCAACAAGACACCTTAATAGATTACCAAGGCTTCTATTCACAACCTTAGTTTTACCATCCGTTTACGGATGATAAGAAAAACTAAAGTTCAGCTTTGTGCCCAATTTCTTCCATAGGGTCCTCCAAAAATGACCCACAAACTTAGTATCCCTATCATAAATTATGCTTCTTGGAATACTATGCAACCTTACAACTTCTTTAAAGAACAAATTAGTAATGTTAGTGGCATCACTAGTCTTCTTACAAGGTATGAAATGCATCATTTTTGAAAATCTATCTACCACAACAAAGATTGAATCATTACCCCTTTGTGTACGAGGAAAACCCAAAACAAAATCCATACTCATTTAGTTCCAAGGCCTAGTTGGAACTGGTAATGGCTGATAAAGCCCAGCATTTTGACTTCTCCCTTTAGCATGTTGAAAAAATTTTCACCTTTCCACATACCTCTTCACATCCACTTGCATCTTTGGCCAATAATAATAAGTGCTCAATTGTAGATAAGTCTTATCATGTCCAAAGTGACCAACAAGACTACCACAATGCTTTTCCTGCAACAAATTATCTCTCATGGAGCCTCTAGGGATACACAATTTGTTCCCCTTGAACAACAAACCTTCTTGAA
Source organism: Sequoia sempervirens (assembly GCA_007258455.2). Lineage (NCBI taxonomy): Eukaryota > Viridiplantae > Streptophyta > Pinopsida > Cupressales > Cupressaceae > Sequoia > Sequoia sempervirens. Next base: position 36,257 of record VDFB02057648.1, read on the forward strand.
TCATGTAATCCATCCATGGCTCTCTGTTCCTGCAAATAGGATCATGGCAGGCTGTGAATGCCTCTTTAAAATTTGCATCCTCTGCATACAATTCCTTCAAACTTTCAAACCCCACACTATTAGTTTGTATTTCACATAACAAAAAATTATTCCTACTTAGAGCATCAACAACTTTATTCATTTGGCCACTCTTATGTTTCAAAACAAAATTAAAACTATGAATATACTCAATCCACTTGGCATTTTGATTCAACTTGTGTTCGTTATTGATAAACTGCAAAGCACGGTTATCTGTGTATACAATGAATTCTTTAGGCAGCAAATAATGTCTCCATTTTTTTAAAGATTGAACCAAAGCATAGAATTCCAAATCATAAGAAGAATACTTCCTTTTTGCATCATTGAATTTCTCACTAAATAATGCTACTGGTTTACCTTCTTGACTTAGGATTGCCCCAATAGCCAACCCCTAGCATCACATTCCACTTGAAACACCTTGTCAAAATTAGGCAAAGCAAGAATTGGTTTCTCACTTACCTTCTTCTTAAGAAATCTAAAATTTTCTTCAGCCTCCTTACTCCAAACAAATGGTCTTTTATTCCCCTTAATAGTCTCCAGTATAGGTGCCACTACATGACTGAAATTTCTTATAAAATTTCTATAAAAACTAGAAAGACCATGAAAACTCCTTACCTCCATTACACTTCTTGGTGTTGGCCAATCAAGTATGGCTAGAACCTTCTCTTTATCCATCTTTAGCCCATCTTTAGACACTACAAATCCCAAGTAAACCAGTTCAGTCTGCATAAACACACACTTTTTCAGATTGATCTACAATTTCTCTTCATGTAGCCACCTCAAAACCTGCCTCAAATGTTCTATATGCTCCTCTTTAGACCTGCTAAACACCAAAATTTCATCCAAATATACAATCACAAATTTACCAAGGAATGGTTTCAAAACCTCATTCATTAGTCTCATAAAAGTACTAGGGGAATTAGACAATCCAAAAGGCATAGCTAGCCATTCATACAACCTATCACTAGTCTTGAAACTTGTCTTCCATTCATCCCCTAGTCTAATTCTTATTTGATGATATCCACTTTTCAAATCTATCTTGGAAAAATACATAGATCCACTTAAAAAATCCATTAGATCCTCTATTCTAGGTATAGGAAACCTATATCTTATAGTAATCTTATTAATAGCTCTTGAATCAGTACACATACACCATTCCCCTCCTTTCTTTGGCACAAGTACTATGGGAACAACACAAGGACTTAGGCTTTCCCTTATCAAACCCTTCTTCAAGAGGTCCTCTACTTGCTTCCTTATCTCCTCATTTTCCATAGGTGTTGACCTATAGGCAGCCTTGTTTGGAAGGCTCGCTCCTGGAATCAAATCCATATGATGGCTAATGCTTCTCATAGGAGGTAATTCATTAGGAAAATCAGATGCAACAATATCCATATTCTAATTCAAAATATCTTGTACTTCAATAGGAAAATCATCAAGTCTTGTAGAAGTCATTACACATCTAGGTTTAAGAACCAAAGCAAACCCTACTTCCTCTTCTTTCAAATCATGAAGAAATTCCTTACCACTTACCACCATTACCTTACTATTGCTACTACTACTATTTTCCTCTTCTTTTTCTCTTATGGGCAACAAGGTATGCTTCTCTCCATCCTTTTCAATGTTATATGTATTCTTCCTTCCATCATGCACCTCTTTCCTGTCAAATTTCCATAGTCTTCCAAGAAAAACATGGCACACATCCATAGGCATTACATCACATAAAACATTATCTTTATAGCTCCCAATCTGAAAATCAACATAGGCCTACTCACTAACCAATATTTGATGACCTTTTTGTAACCAAGACACCTTTTACAGAGAGGGGTGTTTAATCCTTTTTAGATTTAACTCTTCTATCATCTCAGTTGCAACAATATTATTTGTGCTACCACTATCCATAATGAGTTTACAACATTTACCTTGTGACTTACACTTGGTTTTGAACAATTATCTCCTTTGAATTGGCTCTTGACTTTATTTTTGTGGCTTCAACAACACCCTCTTGAGAAATAAGGACTCACCTGATTCTGGTTCATCCTGGTGGTGTACTGGTGACCTCACACTCTCTTGATCAGCATGTACAATCTAATTACTCCTCTCAAATTTTGAATGTCCCCCTTGAGATGATTCAAAGCATTCCTAACTCTTGTGCCCATATTGGTTGCACTTAAAACATTTTCTAGCAAATCCTCTACCTCCACCTTGTGAGCCACCCCTTCCATAAGACCTTCCCCCTTTGCTTTGATAACCACCTCTCTCATTATTGGTTGTCCCACTTGAACTTCCAACCTCTTCACCTTGATGATGCTACTGCCCCCTACTTGTTTGTTGCCCCCTTCCTCTAAAACCTCTTCATCTCTTCTTCTCTTGCTAAATTTTCTTCCTTTGCAACTTCTCTTCTGCCTTTAGGGAAAGTTGATAAGCATCTTCTAGGATTCTAGGGGACATAAGGTTTATTTCATCTTGTAAATTTTACTTGAGACCATTCACATATCAGGCTATTTTCTCCACATCTTCCTCACCATGTCCTGATCTAATTACCAACTTGTAGAATTCCTTTGTATAGTCTTTCACAGACATATCTTTCTACTTCAAATTTTGCAATCTATTAAAGAGATTAATTTGATAATCACTTGGAAGGAATTTGGCCTTCAACTTGGCCACCATTCGATCCCAAGAGTTGATCTTCTCCTTATTCTTCCTTCTTATCTCAGTCTGGACAAAGTCCCACCACATGGCAACATGACCCTTCAATTTGGTGGAGGAAAACTTCACTCTCCATTCCTCTGCCACACCCTCATATTCAAAATACTTATCCAAGTCGTTGATCCAATCAATCAAATATTCACCATTGAGGCTTCCTGCATAAGTTGGCATCTCTACTTTGGGTTTAGAACCCACATTCATGACTGTCTGCAACAGTCTTTCCTCAAATCCTCCTTGCTTCTCCCCTTGTCCTTCCTCATTATCTTCTCTCTATTGTTCTTCCTCCTCATCACTTGCACCCTCCTTTGGGGTATCTCTTCTTTGTGCTCTCTCTAGGGCTTCCATTCTTGCAATTAGATGTTGCATCATCTCAGGAACTCCCTCACCATAGTCTCTTCTACCTCTGGCTCAGGCTTCTCCTCTACCCATTCTCCTTGGAGGCATTCTGACTACTCACCAATGCCCAATCACTTCAAGATTTGATACCAAATGATGGCAAGCCTTGCTGATCATAGAATAAATCAACTTCACAGTGAATTCAAACAAAGAGAAATTCAGCAATAATGATAGGAAGTTCGGGATGACTCCTTAATAGTCTTAAACAATCCAATTCAATGAATGACAAGAAGTATATGAATGCAGACTTTATTAACAATGATCCTGACTCTCCTTTGTTACACTCTCGTTACAATACAAGAGATAACATTTTCCATTAGTCGACCTTTCCTAGTGCAAGAAAATAATCCTATCTTTCTGGCTTCACACCCGATTCTCTACATACTCAGCCTCTTGTCAACTGTTTTCTTTTCTTGTACAGACTTCCTTAAACCCTGACCAATCGAGACTTTGTGATCAACCACATATAAATAGAAACTATGATTGACATCTCCAAACTAACACCACAATGGTTGCATCCCAACTATCGACGATAATTAACCAACCGGGAGTGTATTCTACCAATAACTTTGACTACACATATTTCTTGTCCCAACGATGATAGGAAATAACAAAAACATAGATTTCCTATCCCAACAGTGACATGAAATAACAATGATAGAAACAAACTGAATTATCCATATTCAAAAAAAACCAAAGGAGTTTTATTTCCTCCAACTAGTCTGCAGAACCAACAACTAATCTTGAAAGACCAAAATAGACAAAGAAAAAAAGGAAATGAAAGGGGAAGATGATTCCCTTGCATCATAAAGTCTGATGTCATTCTGTAATTATTTTTTCGGAAGTGATCTCCAAAGTTATAGAGTTGTTTCCTTTTTCGGATTGCACACATTCAAAAATTGTCTACAATGCCAAGCCTATCTCTTAGGCATTCAAAATAATCTTGTGGAAATGCCTTGGTAAAAAATATCAATGAGTTGTTGCTCAGATCTTTAATATTGAATTTCAATCTCACCATGTTCTACCAACTCCCCTATGAAATGATAATGAATCTCAATGTGCTTGCTTCATCCGTGGATGACTAGATTCTTTGTTATGGATATTGAAGACATGTTGTCACAATTAATGGTTGTAGCATCTTCTTGTTGCTCTTTCAAGTCTGCAAGGATTCTTCTCAACCAAATAGCCTAACATGTTGTTGTGTTTGTTGCAATATATCCAGCTTCTGGTGTGGAGAGATAGACAATGGGTTGCTTCTTGGATGCCCATGATATTGCACCTGAATCCATATGCAATACATATCTCGATGTGCTCTTCCTATCATCTGCATTACCTACCCAATCACTATCCATGAAACTAGCTAGCTTAAACTCATTGGATACACCATACAAAATTCCATAACCTATTGTACCATTCACATATCTCAAAATCCTCTTTCTTGCTTTCCAATGTGTGCCCTTAGGTTTCTCAATCAACCTAGAAACCAAGCTTATTGCATACATCAAATTAGGCCTAGTAGATGTCAAGTACATCAAACTTCCAACCATTCTTTGTAGAGGGTTGGGTTCACTTCATTGTTATTGTACTCTTTGCTTAGTTTTAGACCTGTAGTTGTTGGTGTTGGGGCATGCTTATTATTCTCCATTTTAAATCTCCTTAAAATATGTTTGGCATAGTCAATTTGTGAAATAAATATGCCATGCTCTATTTGTTGGACTTTAATCCCAAGAAAATATCTTAGCAGACCTAAGTTTGTCATCTCAAACTCATACTTCATTACCTCTTTGAAACCAGCAATGAAGATATCATTGTTTCCAGTGAAATTAGATCATCTACATGCAAAAAAACAATCAAGATCTCACCTTGAGTTGCTTTGATGTAAAGTGTGGGCTCATTGTTGCTTTTGCTAAAACCATCTCACTAAATATGAGTTTATCCTACTATACCATGCACTAGGTGATTATTTCAACCTGTAGAGGGCTTTCTGAATCCTATATACTATATTCTCTTGCCTTGGGACTTCATAGCTTGGTGGTTGCTCCACATAACTTCCTCTTTCAGCACTCCATTCAAGAAGGTTGAATTTACATCCATTTGATACACCTTCCAATTATGTTGGGATACTATTTCTATGACTACCCAAACTATTTTCATCCTTGCAACTGGTGCATATGTCTCACCATAATCTTTTCCATGTTGTTTATATCCTTTAATAACTAGCCTTTCTTTGTGTATTTCAATCTTACCCTCAATAGTATACTTGGTCTTGTAGATCCTCTTAACTCCAATCACTTGTTTACACTTGGGTAAATCGGTTAGCTACCATTTTTCATTCCTCTCTATAGCATCCAACTCTTCATCCATGTCTTTACACCACTTCTCCTCTTTCACGGCTTCCTCAAAGTGTGTTGGATCACTATAAGAAAATAAAGCAAAATCCAAATTATCATCAAAATCAACATACCTTGTATTTTCATAGATCTCCCGTACACTCCTTGTTCTTCATGGCATTAATTATGCGTGTAGGGTTTGAATTACCTTCAAATTTTCTATTTTTCTGACCTTTGGAGCTATTGTACTGCTGACCTTCAAAGCTACTGCTCTGCTGAATTTTGGAGTTTTTGATCTACTATCCACCTCCAAAGTTGTTGTTCTATTGAATACCTCTAGAGTTTTTATTTTGTTGAATACCTTCAAAGTTGTTGTTTTGTTAAATACCTCTAGATTTTTTGTTTTGTTGAATACCTCCAAAGTTGTTCTGTCAATACCTTCATTTCTACAAAAAAAAAAAGAAATTCTTTGGAGATGTACTCTCCCCCTCTATCCATTCTTAGGGATTTGATATAGTGGCCACTTTTCTTTTTAGTTGAGGCCTTAAACCACTTAAACTTCTCAAAGGCATCTTATTTATTTTTCAAGAAATAAACCCAAATTTTTCTATTGTAATCATCTATGAATGTCATCAAATAAGGATTTCCACCCAAGGTTTGGGTTTCATGGGTCCACACAAATCTGAGTGCACCAACTCCAATGGTGCTCTTTCTCTCCTAGAATACCTTGATTGAAAGGGTTGCTTGTGTTATTTTCCTAAAATGTAGGCTTCACATTTACCATCAGGTTCTACAATAGATGGAAACCCTCTAACCATTCCTTTCATGGAAAAAAAAACTCAAACTAGGAAAACTTCAATGCCCATACCTCAAATGCCAAAGTTTGGACGGGTTTTTTTATTACTGTCCTAAAGGAAGATTGTTGTTCTATTGTTGATCATTGTTCTACTACTGTGAACTCCAAAGAGGATTTTTGTCATATTTTTGTGAGTGCTAAAGATTCTATATGCATCCTAAGAGGAAACATTTTGTTTCTTGTCATATGTACTACTACAATCACTTTCTTGTTGCCTCCTTTATCAAATATCATGCACTCTCTATTCTCCATCATATTTTATAACTGTTTTGGACCATTTTTCCAATGCTCAATAGGTAATGTTTTATGTCAGGGGCATAATAAACATCCTCGATCTTCCTCCTTTCACCATTCTTGGTTTGGATGTTGACTATACCTTTTCTCATGATTTGAACTTTCTTATTGTTTCCTATTTTAATTTTAGTTTTTATGCTGCTACCCATGGAGGCAAAAAAATTTTTGTCACCACTCATGTGGTTGCTGCAAGCATTATCTAAGTACCATAATTCATCACTATTGTGCCCAATAATGTTCCAAACAATAAATACATTTGACTATTTTTCATTTTCAGCTTTGTTCCCATTTGCCACATTAGCATTTTGACCTACATGGTGGTGTTGTTTCTTCCCACACTCCCTAGCATAATGAAAAAACTTATGACAATAATAATATTAAATATTGCTTTTTTCATGCCTCTAATTTGAACTAGTGTTCCTCTTCTTGTCTTGGTAGGCTGGTTGTGAGCTGCTTGGCTCCTCTTCTAGAATTGCTTCTTCCTCTACCTCTTTGGCCTCTTCCTCTGTTGTTTCTTCCTCTTCCTTGACCTCTTGCATTGGTCTAGGATTTGAAGGCTTACTCTAGGGAAGGAGTAGATTTGTTCAACCACTGCTCATGGGTTTGTAGTGAACCCATCAACTCATCTACAGTAATTTTGGATAGGTTCTTATAATTTTCAATGGAAATGACTATGGGATCAAACCTAGAGGTTAGACTTCTTAAAATATTCTCAATAATCCTTTGGTCTTCCATTGTTTCTCCATTAATTCTTAGTTGATTAATCAAGGTAGAAACCTTAGTGTGGAAGTCTGAAATGGACTCACCATCTTTCATTTGCAAAGTCTCAAAATCTCTCCTTATTAGTAGTTGGAGTTTTACCAATTTCACTTTCTCAGTCCCCTTATAACTATTTTGGAGTATTTCCCATGCCTGTTTTGAGTAGTTTGTTATTGCAATGCAAGGGAAAATATCCTTTTTCAAGGCTACCTCAATCAAACTGAGGGCTTTTACATCCTCATTTGGGTTTCCTTCAATTGATTCTTTTGGGCATTTGATAGGGCTGCATAAGCTATTAGGTCTGTAGTACCAATGGAACTATTAATGACCAGATACCATAGGTTATTTGCAACCAATATATTTTTCATCTCCTTAACCCAAATATCATAGTTCTTCCCATCAAAATTTTGTGGTTGCTGCCAACCTTTGTTGTTACCACTTTCCATTCTTCTTAGACTGGAGAAGGCTAATTAGTGCTTAGAGAATCTAGGGATTTTCCAAAACACCCACAAAGATCTAACAACCTAGAAAAATAGAGTTCTTATACCACTTTTTGGCAAGGGGAAGCAATACAATATCACACTATTCTGATAGAATGAATGAAAATAAATAAATACAGAGAAAGACATTAGAGAATCTAGACACATCAAAAAATATTGATTTATATTTCCTTGATTTTCAAAATTACAAAAATATAGAGTACATGCTTTGTTTTACAATACAAAATATTTCATATTATGTTTAGACTATTGTCTAATACCTGGTGTTTTTCACACACTCAATTTGGAGATGACTGTAGCATTGTAGTTGCCTGTTATTCATCTATTGCTTCTGCT
>VDFB02057649.1:0-33346 GCA_007258455.2 Sequoia sempervirens
GGCACTTTGGATTATGTCTTGTGGTATCCTAAGTATACTAATTTCATATTAAGTGCTTATATCGATGCCAATTTGGTTGGTTGTGTTGATGATAGGAAAAGGACAAGTGGTGGTGCATTATTTTGGATGTGATTGGTGTCATGGTTAAGTAAGAAGCAAGTTTTAGCTTCTCATCCAATCGAGGCTGAGTTTACTACAACATCTTGTTGTAATATAAGTTTTTTCCATGAGAAAGACATTGAAGGATAAAGGTGAGAGTGACAGGATGAGCCCATTTATCTTTGTGATAATACAAGTGTAATTAACATTTCTTCAAAGAATCCAATGATGCATGCAAGAACAAAGCACATATCAATCATGTATCACTTTCTAAGAGAGAAGGTTATGGAGAATGAGGTAAAGCTTGAGTATGTACCTACAAAGGATCAGATTGTTGACATATTTACTAAGGCTCTTCCTAAGGATAGTTTTGAGTATCTTTGGGAGAAGTTGGGGGTTACCGACCCTCCTTATTTGAACTAGATGCATATGGGGATGCATTAGTATAGTGGATCTATGGATTCATCTCTTTTCTAAACTGGTGTTGGTGGCTACCTCTTAGGGGGAGTAGGTAGTGTCATGTGTTGTCATTGTGCAAAGTTACTGATTTGTTTGGGTGTACTCCTAAGGGGGAGTATTCAAAGCAACTATCTTGGTTCAGTGTCAAAGGGAAATAACAATCAAAAATAATTTATCCTTTTCCATTGATGTTAAAGGGAGAGAAAGTATCATGTGAAAAAAATTATCTACTTAGGGGGAGAAAAGAAAGGAAATCATAAGAAAGTGTGTTTAGAAGGTGTTGTGTTGTCTTTAATGGTTTTTCACATATTTTTTTGCCATCAATGAAAAAGGGGGAGATTGTTGTAAGTATGAATGTGTTATCATTGATTTCAATAGGATGTCTACATGATCTTTTTTTCATTGATATCAACTATTTGTTAGGGATGTTTGTTGCATGTTGAAGATTTTGAGGATATTGAGAAAATTGTGAAAACAAAAGAGGAAAATGGGTTGTTGTAGGTTATGCATGTGTAGTTGATATTTTGAGGAAGTTTTGTGAGTACATGGAGCTATATTTATGTTGTAGTGTTTGAAGATGACTTGGATTAAAGTAATGAGATGAGAAGATGTCTCAGGTACTTAATTTCCACGTGATTTTGAGAAAAATTGATAAATAGAGAAAATAGTGTTGTGCAATTGTTTAAAAAATGCTTTTGGATGTGCTTCATGTTTCTTCTATATTTATGCTATACCTATGTTGATATGATATGTTGTTTAAGGTTGTTAGAGGTTTCTGGATTGTTGTACAAAGAAAGATATTCTCACCAGTGTGTGAACCATTTTTTAGTGGTATTTTATGTGGCCTAGGAGAAATGTATTTTCTCTATGTTTCTCGATAGTTTGGCTTCAAGTTTTCTAGATTTGGTAAGCTACTTATAATGTTTGTATCTTTTAGAATTCAAGGTTTCACTTGATTTGGTACAATACATTGTGTGTTTCATGCGTCATTATGCGAATAGGGTTAACTAGATGTTTTGGGTTGAAGTATTTTTATTATACGATTTTGAATGAAGTTTCTATTGGGTCTCAAGTGGTTCATGGATTATTCTAGATCATGTTCAAGTGGACTTTGTTGTTCAAAATTTTTGGACTGATTTAAGGAAGTGTGTACTTAATGTTTTACAGTGTTTAGCATGGGTATTGGTTGACCTTGTGTTAGCACAACATGTGAAGTTTACAAAAGAATGTTGAGGTGTGTTAGGATTTATTTGGGTCATAATTAAGGATTTATATGGGTTTCCTTCATTCTTATCCATCGCAGGAATGTTTAGGTGCTGACCTGATTTGAATTTGTGAGTGTAACAGATAGTTGCCAACCTTGGAGAAGACTTTCAAGGTTGAAGTTCATATAAATAAGAGTAATATTGTTGTGAGATGCAAGAGAGAGGCAAGATAGATGTGAGATCAATGAGAGTGATTTGTGTGATGTGAATTTGAGTAGAGTAGTAAAATTTCAAGTCTTGGATTCCTGAAGGTAGTGAGCTGAAGGTGTTTGAAATATTTCATGCAAGACTACGAAATTGTTGGAGCCTTGGCTGTGAGAATTTTTGGATAGTGCATCCTATTCTACAAGTGAGCCCTTGTACGAGTTTTATAATTAATTATATTTTGAGCTAATCCTCACTGTGGTTTTTCACTCATTGGGGTTTCCATGTAAATATGGTGTTCTCTTGTGTATGGTGTTGTTATTTTAGTTTTTTTTATCTGTATTTCATGTTTAATCACTTTAATAGAATAAGGGTTTAATGAATGCATGTGGATCTGATTACTATTGATTGTTTTGATTTGTTAATTTGCTACAACTAATTCACCCTCTCTCTTAGTTGTCTTGTTCATTCAACACTAGCCTCATATATCTAATTTGGAAGAAACAAAAGGAAAAAATAAATTTATCGAACACTATGAACTCAATGGTGAGCTCATATTTGCACCAACAAGCTCTTATTGGAACCTATAGTACAAATCCAAAATGAGGAACCCTCCCAAAATCTGGTATTTCTATTAAATTTTTTTATTCTTTAGATCGTCATATAATGCAAGAGAAGAGACTACTCAAATTTTCAAGATCTACCAAGATCTCTAAAAAAATTGGCTAACTAAAGGAACCCAACCTACTCTAATACCATGTTAGAATTGGCTATGGAGATAGCCCGCCAAGATCTAGAGGCCAAATGGAAAGCACAAAGAGAGAGGAGATCAATATGACAAGAGTAAATTGTATTCCTATCAATGATGCAAATATAATTCAATAGATTGATTTACAAATGAGAGCCCCTTGGTTATATAGCCAAGATGAGACATAAGATGACATAAGATTATGACAAGTGTCTTAATCTTATGATATGAGACAACTTATCATAACTACCTAGGAAATGATAAAATCTAGACATGACAACTAAGTCTTCTAGAAAGAATCTTAGGACCTAAGTAAACTTAACATGTGAATATTTACCCTAAGTCCCTAGTGAGTGAATTAACTAGGTAAAATAAATTTACTCACACCAACAAAAGCTTCAAAATTTCCATATTGGATAATGAATTATCAATTCTTGCACATGGTATGCTCTCATATAGTACCTTCACTACTTCATCAATAAGCTTTGGTCTCTTCTAATGTGTTTATAATATTTATTTCCAAGAAAAGGCATGGAATACATCACCTATCTGTAGTTTATGCAAAGGAGATATCTTATCCATATCGACCTTCCCTTGCTACATTAGAAGTTGTAGTAGTTGGGAAAAAACAATAGGCTAGAATTGGAGTTCTATATTCAATAGGTTCTTCAAAGAATCTCTAGAGGTATCGAAAGATTCACCTACTGTCTTCACATTATCTTCTACATATTTGTTTTCCAATTCCTTTTCCTTGTCACTAATGCTACCTTCTGCCTTTTCTTCATTACTCTTCTCAACATTGTCAGCCTCTTCCTCATGTCTCCTTTTATTATTAACTGATTGATCCTTTTTATTTAGAGGAATATTCATCTTTGGGTTGTCTTGTATTACTTATTTATCATTCCTTTTAGGTTCTAAAAGAGGGAATTTATGTCACGTAGTTGTATCCTCCTTCTATGAATCTTCAACATTCTTTTTAGAAGCAATATTTTCTCCTACCAAATGATCACCACCAATAACACCCTCTTCTATAATGTTCTCTTCCACATCTAGAAGAGTGCCATCCTATGCATACTCTTCTTTTGCTCCATGCTCTTATTGAGCATCATCATGTTGTGTAGCTTTTGGTATAATGACTTTCACAATATGCATATCATCATGTATCTTCTTTTCTCTATCTAGACCCATGCCTAATTCTTTTTTCCAAATTCACAACCTTCTCCATAGTTTCTTTTTGTAGCCTCTGAAGATCATTTTGATCTCTTCTCATGAGGGTAGTTACCCTTTTCTTGGTTCAGAACTCCTTATTATATAACTAAGCCAATATAGCTTTATTTTCATCAGATAATGTGACACTAACCTTTTCTAAAGTAAAATATCTCAACTTTGCTTCTTCATCGATGGCTTCCTGTCTTCTAGCATATAATACATTCTTCAATTCTTTAGGCAATTGACTTTTAATGTTCTTCATGTTAACTTCAAATGCAATTATATACTTGACAATTGTTTCTTCTATTGTTTCCTTATCAGTATCATTTGTAGTGGTGTACAATGCAATAGTCTCCTCTAACATTTCATGCTCTACAATTCCATTAAACAAAACATCTAACCTCATAGGTCTTACCAGAGTCTTCTTCATTTTCGTTTTCTTGTACTTCAGTGACTTCTTCACTTTTTTGGACTCTTTTTCCTTTTCTCCCATCTGAATTATATATCTTTCCTTTTCCTTTTCCACTTTTACTTTGATTTTTGTGTCTACTATGTTAGTTTTTTCTTTCTTTACACTTGTTTCTCCATATGATACTTTAGATTTCCTTTTTCAGACCAACTAAGGTCCTTTTTCCTTCTTCCTCCTCATCATCAAAATTTACTACCAAGTACATTTCTCTTGTTGATTTAGTATTTACTCTTCTCCTTTGAGGAGCTCCTTGTTTATTTGTTGGGGTTACCTTTTCCTTTATAGGCATACTTTATTGCTTTTTCAAAGTAGTCTTTTATTTCATAGGGACACTTGTCTATTTTAGGATTACTTGGCTCCTTTCTCTTTGTTTCACTGGCTAATGATAGTTTCAAAGGACTTGGGGCAACTAGAGAGGTGTAGTTGTTCTATAGATCTCCTAACACTAGATGAACCATCCTTAACTTTCTCTACTTGTTCTTTTGTAAGGCCCATTACCTCTACAAATTATGCAATCATTTTCTCAAATATTTTTGTTATCTATTTTTACCTTTGATCCATATGAGCCTTCATGGACATCTCTTCATAGGTGCCATATCTCTCCTCAAAGGTGTCTCTTGGTTTGCTCAACATGAAGTTTGGTGAACTAGTGATTTCTTCCTCTATAATTTTGTATCCCATTTCCAGGATCCAAACTATTCTAGGCTCAATAACATGTATAATGCAATAGTCTTTTGTCACCAAGAAGGTGATATCATCTTTGTATTTCTTCACTAGGATCTAGGGAATCCTTTCTCTAGCCTACATGTTTTTTTTCTAAAAGGTTTTGAAAAATCCCCATATTGCTTCTTCCTATGCATTTGCATCACCTGACCTCCTTAGATGGTCTCTAATATAATATTCCACAGGTATGTCCTTCAACCATGTACTATATTCTTAGTTTCGAGAACCTCATTTAAGAAGTAAAATAGTAAACAAATAACCAAAGTAATAAACTTGAAAGGGTACTTTGAGTCCTTGGTCTTATATAAGTTTTTAATCAATTGTGCTCTCAAAAACTTGCACAAATCATAATTTGTACCCTTCACAACCATCTCATAGGTAGTATTAATGGTAGTGGCAGACACCAAATTCTTTGTTAGTGAAGTATATCCTATATTTGATCACCATTGGGGCATACATAGCTACCATATTTCTAATCTTTTATTATTAGGGCTCTTATGTCATAATTTGCACAAGTTACCTCCATCACCACTTCATTCTTCATTGACTTGAGCATCAAAGCTATTTTGGTTGAACATAAACCCATAACAACCCTAATCACCTCTTTGTTAATTAGGTGAGGTATATCAAGCCAAATGAATCTATCATGGATTATGCTTAGGGTGTACCTTACCCATGCATAATTGTGGTTGAAATTAGGAAATACTTCCATACATTGAGCTTCTTTTCTACCTAGATCTCAAATTATGATTTCAACTTGAATTCATCCCTAGTGAGTTTATTAACCCACACATCACCCAATTTAGAGTGAGCATATTCTTCCAACTTTGCATGTATGTATATCCTTACATATTATATGTGCAAAAAACCATATAGAATGTGTGAAAATTCTCCATCCAGATCATCCACTAGGGTTTAATTAGTTTGTCATTTGAATTTAAGATGGGGACAATCCACTACCTCAATTACTTGTGGTGTATACATTTTCCAACACTTCAAAACACTTCTGAAAAACTTAGGGCAAGATAGAAGTCTGTAAATACCTTTTGATTGCTTATTGGTTAGGGTTTCACTCGTAAGAAATATGATATTCTTTAATCACTTCACTTCACTCCTTCATCGCTTTGCTATCCTTGAATTTTCATTCATAAATGAATTTTTGTTTAAGTTCAATCACTTATAAACCCTTTTGAACTGGCCTAATTTTCATTGAATGTGCATTTTAAAAAGCTAGTAGAAACCCTAACTGTATGCATAATCACCTTCAAATGCTCTACAAACTTCCACAACATGATGTTTTCCACTGGTATTTTCTACAATAGGTTAAAAATTCCAACCAACACCTCATATCCATGTGCTAAAACATCAACACCATTTCCCTGGTAGGGGATAAAATATTTTTTTGTTCATGCTTCTCCTAAGAAAAATCTTTCTACTTAGTTTTCAAAGGAAACATCTACATGAGATGATGGCATAGACTCAACCTTAATATCTATCTAAGCTTCCTTATTTTTCCAAATCTTATTAATCTTTTTCTTCATCTCTACCATATCAACCTTTTTCACTGGATTATTCTTCTTTACTGAATTAACTATCTTCACATTCTTGCTTTTGAAAAACTTGGAAATGTGTCCTAGTCTATTACAATTGTAACAACTGAAAACATTTTGAACAAGCCTCTTCCACCCATTCTATATCTACATTCAATATTATATGTCTAAATAAATTTCATGTATAGAAGTAGCCATTAAATGATTGAAACCTCATACCACTATTATAACCATTCATCATTTGAATTCTACATTCACTAGCCTTATGACCAAATCTTTTTCATGTAAAAATACTGACCAAGAAAGGATGGAATATTTTGATTCATTCTTCTTCTACATTCTATAGCCTTATGTCTAAATATAGATCAAGAGTGAGGAGGAAGGAAGAGATAGAGATAATTAGAGAGGGAAGGAGGGAGGGACAAAGGGACAGAGAAGTGAGATAAAGAGAATGAGAGAGGGGGCGAAGGAGGAAGGTGGAGAGATTGAGAGAGAGGAGGGAGGGTGAGAGATAGGTAGAGAAGGATAGGTTAGATAGAGAGAAGTGGAGAGTTAGGGTGGGAAAGATGAAGGAAGAGAGAGAGAGAGAGGTATAGAGGGAAGGTGGGTGGGAGGAAGGAAGAGAGAGAGGGGGAGATAGGGAGGAAGGTGGAGAGATTGAGAGAGGGGAGGGAGGGAGACAAATAGGTAGAGAGGGATAGGTTAGATAGAGTGAAGTAGAGAGGGAAGGTGGGTGGAAGGAAGTGAGAGAGGGGGGAGATAGAGAGAGGGGGAGATAGAGAAAACTAGAGAGGGAAGGAGAGAGTGTGTGAGAGAGGTCTAGAGCATAAATGATAAAAAATTAGTGAGATAGAGAGAGGGGGGATAGAGAAAATTAGAGAGAGGAGGGAAGGAGGAAAGGAGGGAGGGGTGGAGGGAGAGAGAGAGGTGAGATAGATAGAAGTATAGAGGGAAGGAGAGAGTGTGGCAGAGAGTTCTAGAGCATAAAGGATAAACAATGAGTGAAATAGAGAGAGAGAGAGATGATACAACTTGTTGATCATAGAAATTTGACCTCCTGATTACTGAAATTTGACATGTTAATTACCGAAATTTGGTTATTTAAAAAATTATAAGATCTTCCAAAAACTAGAATTTGAATTATAACTCTTGGAGATATAAAACCACTCTCAAACATCCTAAAACTATATACATGAAATATAACTTAAAGTATAAGAAAGTAAATGTCCATATGCAAATGTCAACTTATACTTTCATGTTTATTTCTGTAAATATAACTTAAATGTTTATTTCATGTATATAGTTTCCCTGAAAGACAAAAAGAAGAAAGAGGAAAAAAATCAATGCAAACCAAAACACAGGCATGTTATAACGTGCTCACATTTTCTCAATATAGTCATAAAATGCAAGCATGTTATAATGCACTCGTGTTTTGCAAATGCATTCAAAAAATGCACATTTTTTGAAATTCAAACCATAATGCAAGTGTGTTATAAAATGCTTAGGTTTTGGATTGGTAATGATTGAGCCTAGGCTCAGTCACTTCCAACCCACAATGCGAGCATATTTTATTATAACAAACTCATTTTTTTGATATTTCAAGATGAAAAAGTGAAGTGGCTACTTTTTGGATCCCCATCTTTCTACACCTACCCCATGCGAACAAAAACATAAATCATAGACCCACTATGTGTGAAATATATAAAAAGTACAAAAAAATTCCAATTGAAAGGAACTAAAGAAGAAATAAGGAAAAAGGAAAGATATCACCAATCTAAATACTTGGAAACAAAAAGAGAAGGAAAATTTTTAGGTGGCTATTTAGGGGCTTGTCTTAGTAAAACCCTCATATTAGTCTTTCGACTCCCACAGATACCCAAGATTGATTTGATAATAGATTTTGATAAAAAATAAGAGTGTAGATAACGATTGATAAAATGGGATACAAGTGACTTAACCAACACATTTATACATAGCATGCTAATGCCAAGAATATCTAGCTACTATCATAGAAATAAAATATTCAAATTCATTAGGAAATGGTTCAGGGGCACCAATCAATTTTCATCTAATTTTTTTTGAGTTTTATTGATTAAAGATA
The DNA here is from genome assembly GCA_007258455.2 of Sequoia sempervirens. Taxonomy (NCBI): domain Eukaryota; kingdom Viridiplantae; phylum Streptophyta; class Pinopsida; order Cupressales; family Cupressaceae; genus Sequoia; species Sequoia sempervirens. The sequence continues at coordinate 8,768 of VDFB02057649.1, forward strand.
GGTTGATCTAGGAGTTTTAGGTCATGAAGTGTGTCAATAAGGTCTAATAGACCATTCGAATGTATTTAGAGGTCATTTTTGTAAGCAATGATGAAATGTTGTCAATAATGCTCAAAAGTGCAAAATATGTAATTAAGGTTTTTTCAAGGGTTTAGTGAGTCAAGACTTGGATTATGTTAAATAAGGTCTTTTTTGATCATTTAATAATGTTTTTAGTCATTTTAGAGGTTTGTAGGAGGAATTTGGGGTTAAAATGTGCAAATTGACAAAATTGACAAAGTTGTCAAATGTTGTAAACCAAAAACGCAATTTTAAGGAACACAACAATCAAATGGGAATTTGTAATGTAGTTAGTCAGTTTGGAGGGAGGTTTTGTGAGGGAAAATTTTAAATATAGGTCCATCATCGATGTATAAGGTGGTTGAAGTTATTTTGAAGAATTTTGAATAAAGAAGACCCCTGTTCTTGCTTTAATTCTGTATTTTACATTCAAATTTGTATTTGTACACCTTTGTATGTGGTCGTACATCAAGATCTTGTTCAAATAACTTTGGAATTTGTTGAAGATTTGTCCTAGCTTTTAATTTAATCCATTTTAAGGGAGTTTAATTATGTTTGAGATGATATTTTATAAATTTTCTTTTAGCAAGCCTGTAAGTGCAGTTGATAGGTTTTGAAGCCCTAAACATGGAAAAAACCCATTTCATGTACTGCAACCACTATGACTAATTGGAATGGGCATAGGAGGTTATAAATAGGATGGTATTATGTAGGGTTTGGTCTATAAGAAGAGTTTTGGGGAAAATGTTCTGACTATCCTAGGGAAATTAGTGAATTTGGGTATGAGATTGAAGGTTTTGAGTGAGAGTTTAATGAGATAGTGTGTATGGAGGTTGAGAGTTGATTTTATAAGTGTGGGAAGACAATTTTAAGAGTGTTGGAGGTGGTTTTAGGCTTGTATGAGTTTTGGAATACAAAGAACCAAGAAACCCTACCATTTTCAAGTGTAGAATGAGGGTTTTCTAGAACAATGGATAAATGAGAGTTGGTGGGACTAAAACCTGGCGAAAAGGTCCTTTTTTTTCTGTTAAAAAGGTTTGAGAAGTTTTTCTAGGTTGGGGAAGAGTTTCAAAAGTAGTTTCTTTCAAAAACAGCCCTAATTGGTCTATTAGGATAGCATTGTCATAGGGTTTTGAGAGAATTGTTCAAAAGGAACCCTAAGTGGTTTTGAAATATGTATATGATGGCCTTGAAGGGTGTTTAAATCAGTCAAGAGTTTGGTTGAGAGAACCTCTGAGAATAAAATTTGTGTAAACTAGGTCTACAAACCTACTAGCCAAAGGGAAAAGTTAGACTAAAAGGTGTTAAGAGAAAGAGTTGTGAAACAATTTGTTGTTTAATCTGACTTGAATTGTGTTGATGTAGTTGAAAACCACCTATCCTTGCATCAGTTGGTATCAAAGCCCAGGGAATAGGTCTTTTGAAGATTGAAAGTTGTTGATTGAAGAGAAGAAAGTAAGAAGTTGAATAGTCACAATGTCAAGATGCCTCCAAAAAAAGATAATGTGGTGAGAAAGATGCAAGAGATGGAAGAAAATATTGAGAGAAAGATGAGAAAGTTGCAAGAATTCCAAAAGATATTTTCAGCAAGGTTGGAAGATGTTGAGACAAGACAAAAGAGAGGAATGATTGTGGGAGATGAAAGTGAGACTGAAGATGATGAAGATGAAGAATATGAAGATGTTGATGAATTATTGGATCTTGAAGACCAAAGAATGGACAAGCTTTTGAAAGAAGTGAAAGGTAATAATCATAAGGTAAAAGTTGAATTTTCAATGTATGATGGCACTTTAGATGAAGAAGCATTATTAGATTGGATTTCTGCTTTAGACAATTTCTTTGAATGTGAAGAAGTATCTGATGATGAAAAAGTGAAGATAGCCAAGACTAAATTGAAGGGGCATGCTTTAGTTTGGTGGGATTATGAACAATTAGAGAGGAGAAGAAGAGGTAAGTCAAACATTTCTTCATGGGATAGGATGGTAGCTACATTAAAGGGTAAATTTTTTCCAAGTGATTATGCTATCCAAATGTCAAAGAAACTTCAAGATTTAAAGCAAAGAGAGATATATGACATGAAAACCTACACTAATGAATTTTAAAAACTGAGCATAAGGGTTGGACATGTAATAGATGATGTTGAGAAAGTGGCCAAGTACCTTAGTGGATTTAGATTTAATATCCAATATGAAATAAGTTTGCATAATCCAAAAACCATTGAAAAATGCTATCAGATGGAAATAAGGGTAGAATAAAAGGTTAAAGGGAGACAAGAGAAATCAACAAGAGGAAGGGTTAGCACTTCAAGAGGTAGAGGAACATTTTATTCTTCTAGACAAGTCAATCAAAGTCAAGGTGATGCACAAAAAGGACAAGAACCAATTGCATATTTTAGAGGTGGATTCAGGGGATCAAGAGGTAGATTTGGTGGTAGGAATCCTAACACTTTTGCAGGAAGGTGTTATAAGTGTAATGAGTATGGTCACCCTACTTAGAAATGTCCTAAAAATTTTGGTGCTTCATCAAGTAGTGGAGAAAGGAAGAATGAAAGTAGGACTCAAATTGTACAAGAGGACGAAAGTGAAAGTTCAAGTTCAAATACTCTATGTTTTGCACCTAAAGTTGGAGAAAGTCTAATGGCGAGGAAAAATTTGTTTCAATCAACCAAGGAGATGGAGATAGCTCAAAGAAGGCAATTGTTCAAGACAACTTACAAGTGTAAAGGTAAGGTGTGTAAAATTGTAATAGATTTAGGATCTATAGATAATTTTGTGTCTTATGAAATGGTTGAAAAGTTGCAGCTAGAAAGGATCCCTATGGAAACACCATACAAAGCTTCATGGGTGAGTTATGATCAATCTATTCTTGTTAAGGAGCAAGCATTAGTTGAATTTCAAATTGGTGAATATAGGGATGAAGTGCTTTGTGATATCTTACCAATGATTTGTTGCCATTTACTCCTTAGAAGGCCATGGAAATTTGATAGGCACACAATCTATGATGGGAGAGCGAATACATATAAGATTTTGAGGGATGGTGTCAATTTCATACTAACTCCATTGCAGGAGAGTGGAAAGGAGAAAAACAAGATAGTTAAATTCATTACCTTTGGAAAGAAAGAGGTTAAGAGTTTGTAAGAGATAATCTAGAAGAGAAAAAGGAATTTGCAGCCAATTCAAGGTCAGAAAATGAAAGGATAGTCAATTTGCAAGCTACCATAGTCAGGAAAGGCAATCAAAAAAGTGAGAAAAGGGTGAAAAAGATAAAGTTTGAGAAAGAAAAGGGTGAAAAGAAAGAAAATGAGTTGAAAAGACAACATGGAATTAAAGTTGGGACTATGTTTTGTCCAATAACTAATAAGCAAGTTGCAGGGAAGTAAAAAAATGAAAATATAGACGTTGATAAGTATGTCAAAACAGAGGTATTTGAGAAAGGAAGTTGAACACAAAGATGCATGGAGAAGAGAAGATGAATCAAAGACAAGACAATAGTTTCAAGTCTGAAGACAGAGATAAGAAAGAGGTAGATGGATTCTAGTTTTGGAAAAGTGTATTTGTAGGTGATAAAGTGCAAGGATAGTCATAAACAAAGGAAGAGTTAAGAGAAAATTGGCAAGGAAGCCTAGACAAAAGAAAGAAAAGTTTATTAATGAATAGTTTGATTTCATAGATAAAGTTGCAAGATAGCAATGTAAGGTTCAGAGGAAGAGAAAAAGAGAAAGAGAAGAGAAAGAAGATATAAGACATAAGATGGAGTAGACTAAAGTTCATTTCCAAGAGACTTGGAAAGAGTTCAAAGGCAGTTGCATGGTATAGGGGCATCAATCACTTTTCATCTGAATTTGTTTGAGTTTGATTCAAGATAGATTTATCTAGGAGTTCTAGGTCATGAAGTGTGTCAATAAGGTCTAATAGACCATTAGAATGTATTTAGAGGTCATTTTTGTAAGCAATGATGAAATGTTTTCAATAATGCTTAAAAGTGCAAAATATGTAATTAAGGGTTTTTGAAGGGTTTAGTGAGTCAAGACTTGGATTATGTTGAATAAGGTCTTTTTTGATCATTTAATAGTGTTTTGAGTCATTTTAGAGGTTTCCAGGAGGAATTGGGGGTTAAAATGTGCAAACTAACAAAATTGACAAAGTTGTCAAATGTTGTAAAGCAAAAATACAATTTTAAAGGAAATCAACGATCAAGTGGGAATTTGTAAGGTAGTTAGTTAGTTTGGATGGAAGGTTTGTGAGGGAAAATTTTAAATAGGCATCCATCATCAATGTACAAGGTGGTTGAAGTGATTTTAAAGAAGTTTCAATAAAGAAGACCCCTATTCTTGCTTTAATTATGTATTTTACATTCAAAATTATACTTGCAGACCTTTCTACATGGTCGTACATCAAGCTCTTGTTCAAATAAATTTGGAATTTGTTGAAGATTGGTCCTAGCTTTGAATTGAATTCATTTTAAAAGCGAGTTTAATTGTGTTTGAGTTGATGTTTTGTAAATTTTCTTTTAGCAAGCCTATAAGTGCAGTTGTAAGGTTTTCAAGCCCTAAACATGTAATAAGCCCATTCCACATATTGTAACCACTATGACTAAGTTGAGTGGGAATAGAAGGTTAGAAATAGGATGGTAGTATGTGGCATTTTTTTTGTATGAATATTTTTGGGGAAGAGGTTCTGACTCTCCTGGGGAAATTAGTGAATTTGCATATGAGATTGAAGGTTTTGAGTGAGAGTTTAATGAGATAGTGTGTATGGAGTTTGAGAGTTGATTCTCTAAGTGTGGGAAGACAATTTTAAGAGTGTTGGAGGTGGTTTTAGGCATGTATGAATTTGGGAATACAAAGAACCAAGAAACCCTACCCTTTTCAAGTGTAGAATAAGGGTTTTCTAGACCAACGGATAAATGAGAGTTGGTGGGACTAAAAATTGGTGAAAAGGTCCTTTTTTGTTTGTTAAAAAGGTCTAAGAAGTTGTTCTAGGTTGGGGAAGAGTTTCAAAAGTAGTTTCTTTTGAAAATAGACCTAATTGGTCTATTATGATAGCATTGTCACAGGGTTTTGAGAGAGTTGTTTAGAAGGAACCCTAAGTGGTTTTGAAATATGTATATGATGTCCTTGAATGGTGTTTAAATCAGTCAAGAGTTTGGTTGAGGAGAGAACCTCTAAGAAGAAAATTTGTGTAAACCAGGTAAGTAGACCTACTAGCCAAAGGGAAAAGTTAGACTAAAAGGTGCCAAGAGAAAGAGTTGTGAAACAATTTGTTGTTTAATCTTACTTGAATTATGTTGTTGTAGTTGAAAACCACCTATCCTTGCATCAGTTGGTATCAAAGCCTAGGGAATAGGTCTTTTGAAGATTGAAAGTTGTTGATTGAAGAGAAGAAAGTAAGAAGTTGAATAGTCACAGTGTCAAGATGCCTCCAAAAAAAGATAATGCGGTGAGAAAGATGCAAGATATGGAAGAAAATATTGAGAGGGAGATGAGAAATTTTCAAGAATTCCAAAAGAGATTTGCAGCAAGGTTGGAAGATGTTGAGACAGGACAAAAGAGAGGAATGACTGTGGGAGATGAAAGTGAAATTGAAGATGATGAAGATGAAGAATATGAAGATGTTGATGAAGAGTTGGATCCTAAAGACAAAATAATGGCCAAGATTTTGAAAGAAATGAAAGGTAATAAGCATAAGGTAAAATTTGAATTACCAATGTATGATGATACTTTAGATGAAGAAGCATTATTAGATAGGAATTCTGCTTTAGACAATTTCTTTGAATGTGAAGAAGTATCTGATGATGAAAAAGTGAAGATAGCCAAGTCTAAATTGAAGGGGTATGCTTTAGTTTGGTGGGATTATGAACAAGCAAAGAGGAGAAGAGGTAAGTCAAACATTTCTTCATGGGATAGGATGGTAGCTAAATTAAAGGCTAAATATTTTTCAAGTGATTTTGCTATCCAAATGTCAAAGAAACTTCAAGATTTAAAGCAAAGAGAGATGGATGTGAAAACCTACATTAATGAATTTTATAAACTGACCATAAGGGTTGTACATGTAGTAGATGATGTCGAGAAAGTGGCCAAGTACCTTAGTGGATTGAGATTTAATATCCAAAATGAAATAAGTTTGCATAATCCAAAAACCATTGAAGAATGCTATCGAATGGCAATAAGAGCGAAAGAAAAGGTTAAAAGGAGACAAGAGAAATCAACAAGAGGAAGGGGCAGCACTTCAAGAGGTAGAGGCACATTTTCTTCTTCTAGACAAGTAAATGAAATTCAAGGTGATGCACAAAAAGGACAAGAACCAACTGCAGATTTTAGAGGTGGATTCAGGGGATCAAGAGGCAAATTTGGTGGTAGGAATCCTAACACTTTTGCAGGAAGGTGTTATAAGTGTAATGAGTATGGTCACCCTGCTTGGAAATGTCCTGAAAATCTTGGTGCTTCATCAAGTGGTGGAGAAAGGAAGAATGAAAGGAGAGCTCAGATTATACAAGAGGATGAATGTGAAAGTTCAAGTTTAAATACTCTATGTGTTTGACCTGAAGTTGGAGAAAGTATGATGGTGAGGAAAAAAAATTCAAGCAACCAAGGAGATAGAGATGGCTCAAAGAAGGCAATTGTTCGAGATAGCTTGCAAGTGTAAAGGTAAGGTGTGTAAAATTGTAATAGATTCAGGATCTACAAATAATGTTGTGTCTTATGAAATGGTTGAAAAGTTACAGCTAGAAAGGATCCCTATGGAAATACCATACAAAGATTCATGAGTGAGTGATGATCAATCTATTCTTGTTAAGGAGCAAGCATTAGTTGAATTTCAAATTGGTGAATATAGGGATAAAGTGCTTTGTGATACCTTATTACCAATGAGTTGTTTCCATTTACTCCTTTGAAGGCCATGACAATTTGATAGGAACTCAATCTATGATTGAAGAGCTAACACATATAATATTTTGAAGGATGGTGTCAATTTCACACTAACCCCATTGCAGGAGAGTGGAAAGGTGCAAAACAAGGCAGTTAAAGTCATTACCTCTGGCAAGAAAGAGGTTGAAGAGTTTGTAAGAGATAAGCCAGAAGAGAAAAAGGAATTTGCAGCCACTTCAAGGTCAGAAAATGAAAGGACAATAAATTTTCAAGCTACCACAGTCAGGAAAGGAAATTAAGAAGGTGAGAAAAAAGTGAACAGATAAAGTTTGAGAAAGACAAGGGTGAACAGAAAGAAAATGAGTTGAAAAGACAACATCGAATTAAATTTGGGACTGTTTTTTTTCCAATAACTAATAAGCAAGTTGCAAGGTAGTCAAAAGATGAAAATACAAAGGTTGATAAGCTTGTCAAAACAGAGCTATTTGAGAAAGGAGGTCTGAACACAAAGATGCATGGAGAAGAGAAGATGAATCAAAGACAAGAGAATAGTTTCAAGTCTGAAGACAGAGATAAGAAAGAGGTAGATGGATTCCAGTTTGGGAAAAGTGTATTTGTAGGTGATAAAGTAAGTGCAAGAAAGTCATAAACAAAGGAAGAGTTAAGAGACAATTGGCAAGGCAACCTAGACAAAAGAAAGCAAAGTTTTCCAATGAACAATTTGATTTCAGAGATAAAGTTGCAAGATAGAAATGTAAGGTTAAAAGGAAGAGAAAAAGAGAAATTGAAGAACAATAATATGTAAGACATAAGCTAGAGCAGACTAAAGATCATTTCCAAGAGACTTGGAAAGAGTTCAAAGGTGGTTGCATGGTGCAGGGGCACCAATCACTTTTCATCTGAATTTGTTTGAGTTTGATTGAAGATAGGTTGATCTAGGATTTTAAGTTCATGAAGTGTGTCAATAACTTCTAATAGACCATTAGATTGTATTTAGAGGTCATTTTTGTAAGCAATGATGAAATGTTGTCAATAATGCTCAAAAGTGCAAAATATGTAATTAAGGGTTTTTGAAGGGTTTAATGAGTCCAGACTTGGATTATTTTAAACAAGGTATTATTTCATCATTTAATAGTGTTTTGAGTCATTTTAGAGGTTTCTAGGAGGAATTGGGGGTTAAAATGTGCAAATTAACAAAATTGACAAAGTTGTCAAATGTTGTAAAGCAAAAAAGCAATTTTAAGGGAACTCAATGGTCAAGTGGGAATTTGTAAGGTAGTTAGTCAGTTTGGAGGGAATTTTTGTGAGGGAAAATTTTAAATAGAGGTCCATCATTGATTTGCAAGGTGGTTGAAATGATTTTGAAGAAGTTTCAATAAAGAAGACCCCTGTTCTTGCTTTAATTTTGTATTTTACATTCAAATCTATATTTGTAGACCTTTGTACATGGTCGTACATCAAGCTCTTGTTCAAATAAATTTGTAATTTGTTGAATATTGGTCCTAGCTTTGAATTGAATCCATTTTAAGGGAGTTTAATTGTGTTTGAGTTGATATTTTGTAAATTTTCTTTTAGTAGGCCTGTAAGTGCAGTTGGAAGGTTTTGAAGCCCTAAACATAGAATAAGCCCATTCCATGTATTGTAACCATTGAAACTAAGTGGAATGGGCATAGGAGGTTAGAAATAGGATGGTAGTATGTAGGGTTTGGTCTGTATGAAGAGTTTTGGGGAAGATGTTTTGATTGTCCTAGGGAAATTAGTGAATTTGGGTATGAGATTGAAGGTTTTGAGTGAGAGTTTAATGAGATAGTGTGTATGGAGGCTAAGAGTTGATTTTGTAAGTGTGGGGAGACAATTGTAAGAGTGTTGGAGGAAGTTTCAAGCTTTTATGAGTTTTGGAATACAAAGAACCAAGAAACCCCACCCTTTTTAAGTGTAGAATGAGGGTTTTCTAGAACAACAGATAAATGAGAGTTGGTGGGACTAAAACCTGGTGAAAAGGTTCTTTTTTTTTTTGTTAAAAAGGTCTGAGATGCTTTCCTAGGTTGGTGAAGTTTCAAAAGTAATTTCTTTGGAAAACAGACCTATCTGGTCTATTAGGACAGCGTTATCATAGGGTTTTGAGAGAGTTGTTCAAAAGGAAACCTAAGTGGTTTTGAAATATGTATAAGATGGCCTTGAAGGGTGTTTAAATCAGTCAAGATTTTGGTTAAGAAGAGAACCTTTGAGAGGAAAATTTGTGTAAACCAGGTCTGCAAACCTACTAGCCAAAGGGAAAAGTTAGACTGAAAGGTGTCAAGAGAAAGAGTTGTGAAACAATTTGTTGTTTAATCTGACTTGAATTGGATTGTTATAGTTGAAAACCACCTATCCCTGCATCAGGAAACTAAAAACCTTATGAATCTCAGATGCCATGAACAACTCCCAAAGTGAAATCAAAGTTGCAATGTAGTTGTCCTACTCGACCCCACAACCAAGGAATGACATGCAAAGTTTTGAATGAATTCTATTGCTTCAAAACTTGTAAGGCTTCATGAAGGTTGTAGAGCCAAACCTAGAAGCATAGTGTCTAGTATGTGTGTGTGTGAGAGAGTACATAAAAAATACTCTTCTTTCCAAAATAGAAGTTTGTATATTTTCTATCAAGACTGACTACCACACAAGAGCATTACATCCAAAAAAATCATGGGAATTTAATGTTCCAATAGCCATTTGAATCATGATTTTCTACATGACACTAGCATGTTTTATAGACGTCTCCATGTGACATTTTCATCTGAGAGAAATGGACTCAAATTCCCAAGATCGTCATAATTTCTCTAGAAAAAATATATTTTGGTATTAACATATTATGTTCAAACTATTTTTAAATCATGACCCAAAGAGGAGGACATCACGTAGTGTGAAATTATAGTGCATGCAATTTCCTACACTAAAATTTGAGTTCTCATAAATATTTTTGCCACAACCTATTTTGGTTACCTAAATTAGTTGAATTTTTTGAGTAATTAATTAGATAGTTAGATGCTTGGATAGATTCTTTCCTTTACCATGGGAATAATCATTGATATCTTAGTGAATATTTTTCTTGATTATGTCTTTATACTTTTGAAGACTCATGATGTCATCATGACTATGTCTTTTGAGTCTCTTTATATCAATTTCTTGATGCCATATGGATTATTTCTAGTTCATCATTATGACTATGATGAATTTTATGGAATAACTGATATGTTGTGGCCATGAGGTGGATGCAGGGATATGTTTTCTTCTCTCATTTGAAGAGGTGGCATCATTTGGGAGAATGAGATAGATAAATTGGGAAGAGGATGCTTGAGTACCATTACTATAGGAATGCACACACTATTGCATGCATTATAAATCATGTATATGTTAAGCACATATAGTCAATCATTAGACCTGTCATGTTGGGTTGCATGCATTTAATTAGTTGGTGATGTGTATTATGTCAACATGATTACATGAATTTTCAATGCTAGTTAGAGTGTTATATTTTTTATTGCAATTACTATATATTTTATTGGTTTACAAGTATAGATTGATTGTGGTTTTATATTTATATTGTTGGCTTAAACTATTTTCAACTCCTATATTTTTACCTTCATCATCATATTAACTTTTTTTCTAACCAATATATACCTATAATCTTCATTTCAAAGTCATTATAATTATGAAACATTATCAAGGGGTAATAGTTAGGATATACAAATATTATCTATGCAAATATATATATATATATATATAACCTTTAATAAATTATTATATTATTTCTTTACATTTAAAAGAAAAATACATAAATATAGTAGTCATCAAACTAATTCATGAATATGTGATTGTGTACCTATGTTCCTATATGTGTATTTCAAACTAAATATAATGTGTGAATCAATGAAAATTTGTAGATTAGCTTTAAGAGGTCCTATTAAGCAAGGTAGGGGTGGATAGTGGTAGTTTTGTATGAAGATTAAACCACCATCACTCAAGATAATCCAAAAAAATAGTGCATTATGGCATCAATGACTTCATTTTGCAAGCATACAATGCATGGTAAGAGTGTAGTTGTGGTGATTGTGGCCATTGGTTATCATTTTTTTAGAGTGATTCATAGTGGAAGTAGGAAGAGAAAAGGGAGAAAGAAGAAGAAAATATGCATGGGTGTGTTGCTCTTTTAACAATAGTTATAGGTTTGTTTAGTAATGTTAAACTAGTTTATAAAAATACATACTATTATTTTTTTCAATCAAAACCTATGTCATAGCTAACCAAAAACTTAAGGGTGGTTTTTACCCAGCACGAACTCTATTTAAAATCATAAACTCTATTCAAAATGGGATGAATATATGTGTTTTATATTTTTTAATTTGCATGTGCCATAAAAGGTATTGCACAAAGGTCATTGACATGATTTTTTATTTTTATATTGTTGAAATGCTTGTTCATAGCAAAGTTATTGATGGCCAAACCATCTAGATTTAAGGCCTACTTATTTTTGTTTTAAATCCTCTTAATAGATCATATAATTGTCATACTTAATATTATGGTTTTTAGACAATATAGAAGGGTGACTTCATTTTCTATATCTATCCCACCTAGCAACTTTTGAGTGTTTTCTCGATTCTATAAATAGCTCAAGTATGATATTCATTAGGGCTTTTCCAGTTCATTTAGATCTATATAGAATCAAGGCTTGTAATATTAAATTGGTCACAATAATAGGACTTCTTGAAAACTAAATTAAGGTTACCATAAGATTTATAACTCTATTTCAGTTGGTTTTGGTTATTAAAAGCAAGAAGGAACTATAGTTACAAGTATCATATAAAATATTACAATAATGTAGAGATCTAAATGTCTTCAATTAGTTGTGTCGGGATTTATATAAATAATTAAGATCTAAATAATAATAGGAAAAAATGAAAAATATGTTAATATTTGCTTGTGTTGTGATTCAATATTAAGCACAAGGGTGTTTGATAAGTGTTTTAATATAGAGCTATGATAAAATAAGTAGTATAAATTATATATATAGAGAGAGAGAGAAGGAGAGGGAGAGAGAGAGTATTGATGACATGAATACTCATTATATATGTCTAATGGTTAAAAATTACCTTCTTTTTTTTTTGGATGACTTGATATGATTGAGTATGATAAGTAATGTCTACATGGAGCATTGTTCATTCCTTTATATTTGATAAGCAAATATACAAGATGAAAGTGACAAGTATCGTGAACAACATTATTTTATAGATGATTGAAAGTAGAATGTGAAATTGATTATTTAAAGTGTTTTATTTAATTTTACCTAAAAAAATATTTAAGAATCATGAAGACTATATTTTGAATATTTAGTGATTTCTTAATTTGAGTATTTACAACTAGATTTAACATTATATTCCAAGGGAACTGGTCTATATGAACATGTTCATTGCATAAGTTGATATAGGGTTGTCTACTTAAAATTTATTACTTTCTATACATTGTTATATGTGCATGAAACAATGAAATTGTGTTATTTGTTCATTTGAATTAAGTACCAACTAATTTAAACTATAAAATAAAAATTATTTTGATAATTTAAACTACATTTTAGTTGTATTTATTTTGGCATTATTTTATGAATGTTGTGCATTTCAAGTCAATCAAGAGATAATAGTGTGTGAAAGTATGACATGCATATCCATGTTGGAATGTGATTATACTAGAAACTTTGGCCAAAGTATGCATTACTACATGCATTGTTAGTTCATGAGTGTCCACTAGTTTATATTTCAATCAAATTTCATGTAGCTAGAAGGATCTAGGGGATGCATAGTAGACTATATGTGATAGTGTAGCACTCATACACTTAGTTCTCTAATTGACATGGTACTATGGTAGCTACAATAATCTATCACCTCATTGAAGGGTAAGGCCACTTCTAGTTGGAAGGTGTGTGGGGGATTGACAATTTGTGACTGGTGATAAAGTGTCTCTAGATGATGCTCTCCCTCCATGCAACATGAAAAGCCAATTTTTTTGTACTTATTCATGGCATCGACTTTATGATACTATTTAGATGTGGACACTTGACTTTATGTCTATTATGTTTATCAAATATGAATGTAATCATATATAAAATAAGTTTTTCTTGAAGAAGAAAATAACAACTCGTATTTTATTGTTAACTTGCAAAACAAAATAATAATACATAAAGAATGACAACCAAATATGACCAACTTTAAGATATGTGTATGTTTTTGAAACCCAATCAAAATTTGAAGGCAAAAATTAGATGGGCGAATCAATGAATTATCTCTTTAAAAGAGGGTTGAAGGGGACCAAATACCTATGTGGGTCCATGAACAAGCCTAAATGGCCCAACGACCAGGAGTTGAAGTGAGGATAACTTAAGAAACACGTAAAAACTAGAAATGAACTAGTGGTCCAAACTACGTCGCTTAGTGATGCACATCTTATGTTGCTCTCTGTAGACTTAAATGTGTTGTAGACTAAGTTATTAGTGTTTGTCTTGCAACTGCATTGTTAGACTAAGTTTTTAGCTTTCAAACGCAATTCACAGACTCAAGTGTCATTGTGAAGTCCATTTGACTAGACGTTTTATAGGTATGCCGGCCCAATATGTATCACGTCTATAAGATGATGTCAGCTCACATCATGAATTTGACCATATAAAGAATTATAAATAAATTAGAAATCAAATACCTACTATGTTTTAAATGTAAATTTTCTTTTGATATTTTTTCATTTGATATTCTAGTCAAGAAGCATAGCTTTTTCTCTTTTATTCATGATTCACTTAAAGATGATTTGTTGGTAGTGAATTCTTATGTATCATCAATTTAATGATGGTAATTATATTTTATAAGAAATATTCGTCTTGTATAATGATTGTGGGAGAGAAATTTGTAATCTACATCTAAAATATAGATAGGTATTTATTTCATAATTCATTAGTCCTTTAATGACCACACACTCTTTAGGTTTTGACAATATGTTAATTGATCAATAAGTAAAGAGGTTATAACTAAATTTGTCTTTTCAGCAAAACAGATTTAGGAGCATAATAACACATTATCATTTTATTCCTTTCTTTCTATTTTGTTTCCTTTAGAAACTTTTTATACCATGTATTAGATTTGTAATAGATGAGAACTAATCTGCTATTTAATAAATCACTCAAATTAATGAATATAGATGTTAGTAATGATATCTTGTGTTGATTTCTTTAATTTTCCTAAAGCCTTTTGAATGAGACAATCAAAACAATTATTTAATGGATTACTCAAGTGACTTCATTATTAAAATTTTGGAGAATCATTTCCTTTCAAACATGGAACAATTATTTTTCTATATGTTACATCAAAACATGCTTCAATAATTTTATATAATTAAGTCTGCAACGTAACTCTCAATTATGTCTCTATTCTAATGATGGATCAAGTATAATCCAAACATTGAATATAAGAACTACTACACAACTAATTCTATTAAAATAATTTTAATGCATTGTACAAATATCACATCTATAAAAAATATTCACATGAAATCACGTGAACTTTAAAAAGTGGTTGTTTTACAATCATTAGCATCAATAGAATAAGGTCTTGTAAGAAATTCCTTAGGTAAGTGAAGCTATCATTGATTGTACACCACTTTATTATCTAATTTTTTTCAAAATTTATGTTTTGATAAGATAATGTTATATAAGTTAATAAGACTACAAACTCTTATATATAGAAAGAACACAAACTTTAATAACAATTAGATAATGTTATATATCTTAATAAGACTACAAACTCAAGAACACAAACTTAAATAACAATCAATCCATTCCTAAACTTCCTTGCCCAAAAAGACCAGAAAAATTAATGGCTGCACCTATCTTTTCTCTGGTCATGAAATTGGAATTGATCTTTGAAACCTGATTCGAAGGAGCAGACTAAAATATTTGAATAACTCAAATCCAAACTAAAACATAGTCACATTATAGCAATCGATAATATGAATTACATTTATAAATAAAATATCCATCGTACTGCAGTTTATAAATGAAGCTACCGGATTCCTGCAATCTATATATATATCCTTATTCATTTACTCAGTCACCCTAATTTTCTTGTCATCCCCGTCCCCACATTGGTACCAGTTTCCTCTGTAACTATGAGATATTCATATGGACGAAAATTAGTCAAATCATACGTACTGAATATATTCTTACTCATTACTGGCAAGAATTGTGAAATATGAAAAAACAAAGAACTTTCCCATTGGACTCATTCAACAAGAAAGAGAGAAAGACAATGTGCATACAATAATGTCTTGCAGACGTGCAATTGCTTGGACCATGAATTATTCAATAGAGCTTATCTTCATAAGCAAACATTATTGATAATATGACATAACTTATTGGTTTTACGTTGCTTACAGCAGATTCATTAGGAAGACCTTGGGGTGTACATACACCATCCCGTACAATATATTTGACAGGAAATTTGAGCCAGTTAGGCAATTCTTATTTGTTATAGAGTATAGATAGTTCTAATGTAATACCTATCTTTAGCTCATAACTACAGGATATTTTAGGTTACAACACAGATTTGAAGAGTATTGCAGGGTTGAAGAAGCTCCTCTATCATCTCTGAAGCAATATCTTCCTCTCTTTCATCATCCACTTTCACTGCAGGAATTTTAACTTTCATGACCCATTTGGAATCATCTCCTCCTCCTTTACTACCCACTTTGTTTTGCCAGATCCCCAATTGATTGGATTTCTCATTGTCCAGCTTTAAGCAGACCAAGAAAGAAGAAGAGAATATGGAGTCTCTTTTCTTACCAGCATATTGCAGAAACATCTTATTCATGGAGGCTACATTAAGATGGTGGAGCTTAGTAATCATTGCTGTGGTCAAGACTCTTTTATGCTCTGACTTATAATTAGCCTTGCTATTGTATGGAAGATTTATGCTGCCACTGTGACCACGTACAATTGCAGCAGCCTCATCATATGCACTAGCCGCTTCCTCAGCAGTCTCATATGTTCCAAGCCACACCCTCTTCTTCCTGCACAAACATCAACTAGTAAGATTTAGTGAACATTGGTTGTTTTTCAATTAGATTGTGTGATAGTTTTTGGATTAACGTTATGGATCCAGATCATACTACATGATCTATCATCAGAATGAGTACTATCAATCAGATCATACTATGTGATCCATCATCAAAATGAGTACTACCAATCAGACCATACTACGCGATCTATCATCAGAATGAGTTTTATTAATTTAATCACACGATCTAATCTAAAAACACGGTACTATGGTAGCTACCACAATCTATCACCCTCATTGAAGTGTAAGGCCACTTCTAGTCGGAAGGTGTGTGGGGGTCGATGATTTGTGGTTGGTGAAAAAGTGACTCTAGATGATGCTCTTCCTCCATGCAACTTGAAAAACTAATTTTTTAGTACTTGTTCATGGCATGGGCTTTATGTCTATTATGTTTATCAAATATGAATGTAATCATGTATAAAATAAGTTGTTCTTGAAGAAGAAAATAACACCTCATATTTTATTATTAACTTGTAAAACAAAATAATAATAAAATTTGACTTTGATATTAATTTGATAAAAAAAAAATTATATGTATAAATATACAAAGTTAAACTGCTTAAATATCATGTTCTTAAAAGTGCTATAATCATTAAATTCTAAATTATAATTACTAGTCATATTAAGAGTTTGAAGGTTTCATGTACTCTTGAACTACCCAAGTTCAACAAAATACAAAAGTTCTAATAATTTTAAAGAGAATTTTTCTTTTGACAAAGTCTCCACATGAAAAAGATTCAATGAAATTTTGAACTTGAAAGACAACCAACTTTTTTTTTTTTATTGAATCAAAGCAAAATCCAAAAGCGACTGTATGTTTTTGAAACCCAATCAAAATCTGAAGGCAATAATTAACCACGTAGATGGACGAATCAATGTTGCAACTCTGGACTCTCTCTTTAAAAGAGGGTTGAATGGAACCAAATAGGGAACCAAATACCTATGTGGGTCCATGAACAAGCCTGAATGGCCCAACGACCATGAGTGGCCCAAGAAGTGAGTATAACTTAAAAAACACGTAAAAACTAGAAATGAACTAGTGGTCCAAACTACGTCGCTTAGTGATGCACATCTTATGTTGCTCTCTGTAGACTTAAATGTGTTGTAGGCTGAGTTATTAGTGTTTGTCTTGCAACTGCATTGCTAGACTAGGTTTTTAGCTTTCAAACGCAGTTCACAGACTCAAGTGTCCTTGTGGAGTCCATTTGACCAGACGTTTTATAGGTATGTCGGCCTAATATTTATCACGTCTATAGGATGATGTCAACTTACATCATGAATTTGACCATTTAAAGGATTAAAAAATAAATTGGAAACCAAATATTAAGCTCTAAAAATAAATTTTCTTTTGATATTCTAGTCAAGAAGCATGGCTTTTTTCCTTCTATTCATGATTTACATAATGAGAATTTGTTGGTAGTGAATTCTTATGTATAATCAAGTAATGATGATTATTCTATTTTATATCAGTCAAGATTTGTCAATAGTGAATGTTTATGTATAATCAACTTAATGATTATAGTTCTATTTTATAAGAAATATTCATCTTGTATAATGATTGTGGGAGTAAAATTTGTAAACTACATCTAAAATATAGATAGGTATTTATTTCATAATTCATTAATCCTTTAATGACCCCACACTCTTTAGGTTTTGACAATATGTTAATTAATCAACAAGTGAAGAGGTTATAGCTAAATTTGTCTTTTGAGAGAAATAGATTTAAAAGCAAAATAACACATGATAATTTTATTCCTTTCTTTCTATTTTGTTTCTTTTAGAAACTTTTTATATCATGAATTAGATTTGCAATAGATGAGAACTAATCTATTATTTAATATAAGACTCAAATTAATGAATGTAGATGTTACTAATGATATCTTGTGTTGATTTCTTTAATTTTCCTAAAGCCTCATGAATGAGGCAATCAAAATAATTATCTAATGGATTACTCAAGCCACTTCATTATTAAAATTTTGGAGACTCCTTTCCTTTCAAACAGGGAACAATTATTTTTCTATATGTTATGTCAGAACATGCTTCAATAATTTTATAGAATTAAGTCTACAACCTAATTGTCAATTATGTCTCCATTCTAATGATGGATCAAGTATAATCCAGAACATTGAATATAAGAACCACTACACAACTAATTCTATTAAAATAATTTTAATGCATTGTACAAATATCACATCTATAAAAAATTATTCACATGAAATCATGAGAACTTTAAAAAGTGGTTGTTTTACAATCATTAGCATCAATAGAATAAGGTCTTGTAAGAAATTTCTTAGGTAAGTGAAGCTATCATTGATTGTACACCCCTTTATTATCTAATTTTTTTCAAAATTTATGTTTTGATAAGATAATGTTATATAAGTTAATAAGACTACAAACTCTTTATATATAGAAAGAACACAAATTTTAATAACAATTAGATAATGTTTTATATCTTAATAAGACTACAAACACAAGAACACAAACTTAAATAAAAATCAATCCATTCCTAAACTTCCTTGCCCAAAAAGACCAGAAAAACTGATGGCTGCATCTATCTTTTCTCTGGTCATGAAAATTGGAATTGATCTTTGAAACCTAATTCGAAGGAGCAGACTAAAATATTTGAATAACTCAAATCCAAACTAAAACATAGTCACATTATAGCAATCGATAATATGAATTACATTTATAAATAAAATATCCATCGTACTGCAGTTTATAAATGAAGCTACCGGATTCCTGCAATCTATATATATATCCTTATTCATTTACTCAGTCACCCTAATTTTCTTGTCATCCCCGTCCCCACATTGGTACCAGTTTCCTCTGTAACTATGAGATATTCATATGGACGAAAATTAGTCAAATCATACGTACTGAATATATTCTTACTCATTACTGGCAAGAATTGTGAAATATGAAAAAACAAAGAACTTTCCCATTGGACTCATTCAACAAGAAAGAGAGAAAGACAATGTGCATACAATAATGTCTTGCAGACGTGCAATTGCTTGGACCATGAATTATTCAATAGAGCTTATCTTCATAAGCAAACATTATTGATAATATGAAATAACTTATTGGTTTTACGTTGCTTACAGCAGATTCATTAGGAAGACCTTGGGGTGTATATACACCATCCCGTACAATATATTTGACAGGAAATTTGAGCCATTTAGGCAATTCTTATTTGTTATAGAGTATAGATAGTTCTAATGTAATACCTATCGTTAGCTCATAACTACAGGATATTTTAGGTTACAACACAGATTTGAAGAGTATTGCAGGGTTGAAGAAGCTCCTCTATCATCTCTGAAGCAATATCTTCCTCTCTTTCATCATCCACTTTCACTGCAGGAATTTTAACTTTCATGACCCATTTGGAATCATCTCCTCCTCCTTTACTACCCACTTTGTTTTGCCAGATCCCCAATTGATTGGATTTCTCATTGTCCAGCTTTAAGCAGACCAAGAAAGAAGAAGAGAATATGGAGTCTCTTTTCTTACCAGCATATTGCAGAAACATCTTATTCATGGAGGCTACATTAAGATGGTGGAGCTTAGTAATCATTGCTGTGGTCAAGACTCTTTTATGCTCTGACTTATAATTAGCCTTGCTATTGTATGGAAGATTTATGCTGCCACTGTGACCACGTACAATTGCAGCAGCCTCCTCATATGCACGAGCTGCTTCCTCAGCCGTCTCATATGTTCCAAGCCACACCCTCTTCTTCCTGCACAAACATCTAACTTTTAAGTTATTAAAGAATCCCATCTTTAATTCTATGAAAGATCTAACATTTAGTGAACATTGGTAATTATTGTTTCTCAATTAGATTGTGTGAGTTTTTGCATTAACATTACAGATTCAGATCATACTATGTGATCCATCATCAGAATGAGTACTACCAATCTGATCATACTACGTGATTCATCGTCAAAATGAGTACTACCAATCTAATCACGCAATCTAATCTAAAAGCCAATTATTACCAATTTCATGGATTGCGAAAATATGTGGTCCAACTTTATAATTTCTTGAAAAAAAGAAAGAAAACCAGAAGAATGAATATATATAATCATGAGTATTGAGGAATGTACAAGACTGGATGACGAATCTCAGAGACCCAAGAGCCCCAATGGCGTTGTCTCACTCCACGATATCTCTGTGTCTTCCCCATTTACCTCTTCTTCTGTACTGCAAGAAACAACAAACCCACTTCACATCTTGCCTTGGACTGGTGTATATAATGGAAGCCCTGGACTGGTATATATAATGGAAGCCCAGTGGAAGTTGAGAGCTTAGAATGACTTGTCTAATTAAAGTGACTTCTCCATCACACCTTGTCTAGACCTTCATATCATTGTCAACCCATGAACATCTCACAGCGCATGCATTTATATTTCCAAACTAACATTTCTTTCAAGAGAACTACTCGTACAGAAGATGGACACAAGAGTAAATACACATGTTGTACGCTCCTGAGCTAGAGAATTACAGCCATGTGAGGGAAGTTGCCAGAGATTTGACATTATTTGCCCGTGTGGGACAGGATATAGGATATGCCTGACAGAGGGATGCCAAATTCCAAGGTTGTAAGGTATAAAGGTGTAGATTCATTCCAAAGAGCTTGGAGTGCATTCCATAGACTTTGTAGTACATGTACAGCGTTCCATTTGATATTTTTGACAAAAAGCTTGCTTGCTTGGGAGCCTCTGATTCAGATTCTAATTGTCAGTATAAATGGCTCGGAGTTAGTAAGTACCTAACGACCTTTATGTTACATAAAGCTTGCAAATCTTGAGGTCCATCAGCTCATTCATTGCTATTCAAAGTTTTAATTATGAGTTCGATGAGTGGTAGATAGTTCATTATCTTGGGGTCATTGAGCAATTATACTTAACAAATTGTGTAAATCATGTTTTAAAAGATTAAAGACAATTAGGGAAAAAGATTTGGTAGTTGTGTAATTTTATTTTATGTCTTTCAAAATTATATGTGATGATGTTGAATGCATCTTAAATTTTTTAGAAGTTTATTTGTCAATTAAACTTAAAGTTTCAAGTCTACATTATCAAATTCGACACAGATATGTATTGTTGTGAAAGGTGTCCAAGATAGCACTTTTTTTGACCCCTTAGATCCATAATAGACAATTGCAACATCCAACCTTTGAAATTATTGGCACCAATAATTAAACATTTTGCACCCTAATATCATCTAGACAAACACTCATGTCATTTATTTTATTATATTTTAAATATTAATTTTATTTAATTATATAAACACACAACTAATAAATTAAATAATTTAACACTATAAAGTAAATATTTTTAATGTAATCATATTATTTTAATTATCTTATATTGTGCAAACCTAACCTTTAGCTTAGTATCAAAAATTTTCACTCTAAAAACACTTAAACTTAAAATTGTTTGCTTTTTTATAAGAAATGAGGCCTAAATGTAGGATTGTAGAGGTGGATAGTGACAATTATTTGACACTTGCTACAAGAGAGATTTAATGTGAAAGAGAGGAAGGGATACTTGATGGTGTAGTTTTCTAGTTTCTTACAATTGAGATGGTGCAAATCCCATTAGAGCCTTCCATGGTGGCATGTCATTCTTGGTTCCTTTATAAAAGGTTGGTTAAGCACAAAGGCTAATGCCATTTCACTGACTTTGTTCAAGAGGGTCTAACCTATGTAGAAAGTAGCACCCTAGGGATGAGCTTCTTTCCCAACTAGCTTCCTATATTGTTTATTCTCATTAACTAGCTTTTTATTCTTATTCATCCCTATTGAGTTTAGCAATGACTACTTGTACACCAGCAAATTCTATGATGACTTCAAATAAAAGCATTGGATCTTGATAAGATTTTGGCATTTTAATTTCCCTACCATGCTCAATTCATTATTGTAGTGAAATTCATTAGTAATGACACATAGCTCAATAGAATTTGATAATAGAATGGCCAAAAAATGGTATGTATTGTTGCCTAAAAATGTACCCTTATTAAACTTGGTTCAATATTTTAGAGACATGATGGGAATGATCTCTCAAGTGTGGGACCTTGCTAACTTGAGATCGGACCTCTAGAGAAGGTTGGCTTATTTCTAATTCTAAGTGGAAGTGTTGATTCAATTCAACACAAATAAAAACTAATGCATGCTCATACTCTATTAATTCATATGAGAAAAGGGAGGAAGAAATCAACAAAAAGGGAAAGGCAGTGATGCACCAAGACTTAATTGATTTTTTCCTTTCTCACAATAACACATGAGATGTATGAAAGATTGCAAAATGACATAAAACTTTATTTTTTTACCATCTCTTGAAAGCATGTATGAAGGTAAGGGGTATGATAAGCACTAAAAGGGAGGGACATAGCCACAATAGGCCCTATAATAGGCTTAAAAGATCAAAAATTCATATACAACTCTTGCAACTAAGCATACACAAAATGCATCTCAACAAAGAGGCAAAAGATCATTCTTACATGAATGTAAGAATGAGGTATGTACATGGAAATGAGGGACTAAAAGGGGGTCTTAAGTGGCCATTTTTTGAGAAAT
The DNA here is from genome assembly GCA_007258455.2 of Sequoia sempervirens. Lineage (NCBI taxonomy): Eukaryota > Viridiplantae > Streptophyta > Pinopsida > Cupressales > Cupressaceae > Sequoia > Sequoia sempervirens. Next base: position 31,396 of record VDFB02057649.1, read on the forward strand.
CAAGAAAAACTATTCTTGGATGAGAAATTGAAGATATTTACACTTAAAATTTGAAGACATGAAAATAACAAGAGTTGTAGTGCTCTGAATCTACTTTTTAAACTACTTATTTTTTAATGGTAGAGATTAAGGGTTTCAAATTGGGGAGCACAAAGTGCTCATATTTTTGTTAGAAAAATATAACATAGTGTCTAGTGTGCTCCCCCTAAAATGTTACGTCTAGTGTGCTCCCCCTAAAATGTTAATTTTATTTTAGTATTTCAAAAATTGCTTCAGTGAAAAATTAGTTAACACCATATAGATTATGCTTGATTTTTCTACTAATTCCTTAATGAATATACGATTTTTTAACTCATTTTCAAAGTGGACACATCCTAAAAAATAAAAAAATGAGTGTGCTCTCCCCTAAATTTTTTAGAAACTAATAAAAAAAAATTGTGTATAGAATAGAGTCTAGATGTAAAAAAGTAATTTATTTCAAATTTTGATGAACATATAAGAAATGAAACAAAAATACTATAAATAGGTTTTTGACAAAAAATAAAGAAAACACTAGCAAAGGAAAGTAAAGATCAAAACCTTATATTTAAAATGTAGAAAAATACATGATTAGAAAGGTAAGAGAGATGGGTAAGTGCACAAAGATGATGGCCAAAAAGGGTCTTAAGTGGCCACCTTTTTTTTTTTCTGAAATCAGGAAATCTTGACTTTGGATGAGAAATTGAGGATAGTTACACTCAAAATTTTAAGATGCAATAAAAAAAAGGACCATAGAGCTCTGAATGCACTTTCTAAACTACTATTTTTAAAAAAAAATGGTAGAGATTAAGGGGTTCAACAAAGTTACCCACACAAATTGCTCCTTTTTAAAAAAAAAACATAACATAGCGTCTATTGTGGGTATATCAAAAGGTTAAATTTTTTTAGTATTTTTAAACTCACTTCAATGAGAAATTAGCTAACAACATGTATTGTAGTCTCTAATTTTTGTGATAATTTTTAATGAATATATAATTTTTTACAAATTTTCAAAGTGGACACATCCTAAAAGTAAAAAATTGACCATGTGAACCCTATAATTTTTGAAAAATAATCGATTTTTTTTTTTTTAATATGTTAGAATAGAATCTAGTTTAAAAAATGTAATTTATTTGAAATTTCAATGAACGGTTAAAAGTAAAGTAAAAAATACCAAACATTGGTTTTTGACAAAAAACAGATACACCAACAAAAGAAATTAAAGACGAAAGCCTTAACATAGTCAAAATGTGAAAGAACTTACATCGTTAAATAGATAAGAGAGAGCTTAACATTACCCAGGTGTTTTTTTACTCGACCTTGAAACATGTGCAAACCTAATGGCTAGTATGAACGAGATTATGCGATTTTTTGTAGAATATACAAAAATATGTTTTTGAGTGTTGGAAAGGTAGTCCAAGCCTTTGGGTTGGAGATCCAAATCAAATCCAAGCCAATAGGGATTCCCAAAGTAGGATAAAGCACGAGTTTATTATAACATGCTTGTGTTATTTGAATGCATCATGCTCACATTTTGTGAATGCATTGACAAAAAATGAGCACGTTATAACACACTCGTGTTATAACGTGCACATTTACATACATGGAAATTTACTTTCTTATACTTTAAGTTATATTTCATGAATATAGTTTTAGGATGTTTGACAGTGGTTTCAGATCTCTAGGAGTTATAATGCAAATTGTAGTTTTTGGAAGATCTTATAATTTTTTAAACTTAGTCAAATTTTAGTAATAAATAGTTAAATTTCAATAATCAAGAAGTCAAATTTTAGTATTCAACAAGTTGTATCATATTTCTCTCTCCTTCCCTCTTACTCTCTATCTCTCATCCCTCCTCTCTCTCCCTTCTTCCCTCTCTCCCCTCTCTTTCTCTCTCACTCTCTCCTCTCTATCTCACCATTCTCTCTCTCTC